>VDFB02109042.1:55757237-55794251 GCA_007258455.2 Sequoia sempervirens
TGGAAACTGCAGATGACATGCTTTAAGAGAGAATGCCACACAAGATAAAATATCATTAAAATACTTGGTGAATAGAGTAACAACTTGAGGCGATGTTAAAAGCCAAAATCAACAAAACAGTGAAGAGGGGAAAAACAATTCACCTACAAGCTTGCAGTGCTGATGAAATTAATGATCCAAGTTTGATTTTTCAACTTCACATAGATAAGGTTGTATTAAAGCATGTTCTATCAAATGAGAAGGAGAAGATCATTCACAAGCAATGAAAGAAGCAACCAAGGGAAATTTTCTTAAAGACAGCTACAATAGAAACCCTGAATTACTGGTTTAACAAAATGGCACAAATGTGGCCCCGTGCAAAGGATAAGTGACACGCATAATAGAAGAGCACGTAAAGATCAAGAACCAATGAACCCCCGAGTTGAGTTATGGTCTCCTCCCACTAAGGGCTTCACCAAACTAAACTTCAATGGTGCTGCAAGGGGAAATCCATGTATTGCAGGAGGTAGCTTTGTAATATGTGATTCTTCAAGCAACGTGCTATATGGTGGCTCTGTAGTTTTAGGTATATTCAAGCTTGGTGACTTCCTTATCTTTGCAATCATATTGAAATTCTTATTGTAATAACCACATGCAGACCCACACAAATATATCAACAGAATAGATATGTCACAACAATTCACATTAAATGTTATACTCTCACAGTGTGACTCTGTATTATCAAAATAAAAGAATACAATTGCAGAGATATAGAAAAAAAATTCTCCAAAAACAGTATGATCCAAATGTACCTCTGCTCGGAGTTTCAAGGCCTCCCTTCCAGGAATTTCTCTGAGGTTATCCATTAAACCTGCATGTTACAAATGCTTTCAGCAGCGTGACAGCTTTAACTAATATATAAAATGCCAAGAAAATTGGCATTAGGAGATGATCAATATGAAAGCTAATCAAAACCACTACAGGGCTGAGCCTAACATACGTGATGCTTGAGTCTCAGTTTTGTAGACAGAACGTACAAGGCTCTGTATCTGATTTCCCGCATGCCTATGAAGAAGACGAATATTTGGCACTATAAGGGCTGAAATTTCATACCCAAAAGCAAATAAACTTAACACTCTCTTTTCGGTTTACAGAATATAATTTTAAGAAAAATATAACAATTGGAAAGAGTGATTTGCATACTTAAGCTTTGTTTGTCCCCGTTTCAACTCATCTTCAGCAAGTGTTGCCCTCTCCTGATTCATGTACAAAAAGTCAACTCACTTACAGGGAAAAATGCGCACTTATACTTGTCAACAATTTCAAAAAAAAACATATGATCAATTTAATATGTTAATCCTTGCTCTTAACTCAATATAGATCAGCAAATTTGGATAAATATTTAAAAAGAAAACTTCAACGGCAGTTAAATTTAATGTTAAGCCATAGGTAAAAACTCAAAAGGAAACAGATGTCAATGACCAAAAGGACAACTGCACAAAACATGTAGAGCATGAACAAGAAGAATGAAGAAGACAAGATTGAGAATAACAGACACGAAACACAAAGGCGAAATCATACAACAAAGTGAAATGAGAGATGAAGAGACTCAAGAGGGATCTATTATAAGACAGATTGCCCAAATAAAGACAAATTTCAAGTACCTGCAGCTTTTTACTTTCATTCTTCAGTAGGTCAACTGATTGCCTCAAGTCTTTCACCTTGTTCTCTGCATTTGCAAGCAAAGACTGTAGAAGCAATAATAATTAGAAATAAGTAGCTAAACCCAAAGCATCTTAGCATTTCTCCATAACCGATTTCAATTCACTGTTTAAAAACCTGCACCTAAATGAAAATGTTCAAATAGAAAGAAAGGAAGAAGACGGAATGTAAATAAATCATATATTGATGTTCAAATGCAAGAGCATCTAAGTCCACAAGCGATCCTGCCTCACCCAAAAAAAATGGCCATTCAATTTTGGTTTTCACTCTAATTTTGTGTGTGCTCTCAAGTTGTTACTTGCCTTTTCAAGATTACTGATTTAGGTTATTTTTCAATCTTGGCAACATTTGACAAAAAGTACAATTATTATTGCTTACACAATTCAATCATTTATTCAATTCATTTAGCAATTATTGACTATCATTTGTCTATTCCATTTGGTGACTGGTCTTTTATCTCTGGTTTCAAGATTCTTTGGTTTTGACAGTCCATTGGTGGGGCCTGTTGGGTCTCAAAACCACTACTCCACTTCATAGAACAAAATCTCACTTTCAAGGCAAGGGTTTTCATCATGAAAGTGACCCACTAATCCAGCACACCATGGAGAGTTAAAGGTCAACTCTGCAAGAGTGGGTTATCTCTCCTATACTTCAAGCTCAGCTTCAACTCAGGAGGGTGTTCCAAGAAATATACCTAAATAGGTATTGAATCAAACAAAATGGACAACCAAAATAACTACAACCAAACCCAACTACATTCTTGACCCCAAATATTGTCACTAGGTCAAAAAAGATTGGTTGCATAAAAGTTAAAACCTCTATATAGCTGATATAACTATGCAAGAATGACCCACATGAAATAAGATAATTGAAGGTTCACTTAAGAATGATTCCCTAGTAATATTGACAGTCATGGATGCACAGGACTGATGGTTCTATTCCTAAAATATTGATTAATGTTTTGACTTGTTTTGATGGTGTGAGACCGATCAAGTGAGCCCAAGACTGGTGCCTATCCAATTGGACAACAGAGTCACAATTGACTAACAGGAATACAAACTAAAATCACAAGAATCAATGAGCTGTGTATTTATTTACACCAAGGATTGTGAAATTCATAGCAAAGCATACTTAGTTATCCAAAACATAACTATATATATCCATGTATAAAGTGAGAAAGTTCATTACAAGGCTTGCAATGCTTTCAAAATGTTGTTACATTCATTTAACCCAGCAAACATTACATTTGTACCAGAAAATGTGACAAAGGTGAATCCTGGTTGCAACTCAAAGACCTCCCTAGATATATACTTAATACCATGAATATATTTTGCTACACAAATCACCTGCAATATTAATCTTCTTTGATTCCATAGGCCTATACCCCACCAAACGAGCTAGACTGACATTTATGGTTACCCTACACCATATTGGCAACCCTCAAACGTCCAAAGACCACACACAAGAACCAACCTGCTTGAAAATGTGTAAAATTCCCCACCCAAAATGCATCAAAAAATTTACGATTTTTCCCAATTTGACAATGCAGGCATTTTGTCAAACAGATACCAGATTTGCTGTTTTGAACTTGTTTCAATATGTTACTATAAGATAAAGCAACTGTTTATTTCATGTGACTTTTCAAGAATTTTTAAATACATAAAAAATATATAATGCCGATAAGATTCCCAATTACAAACATATCACTCCAAGCATAATTGTATCATTTCCAATAACACAGAGAAAAACTTCAATGAATAGCAGATGTCTTTTCATTAATTCAAATGAATTACACAGCAATATATTTTACCACTGACCTGTAGATATCACACTATCCACTGTTCAAGGTGGTGGCTCGCATCTTTGTATGTTGTGTGTATTATATTTTAATCTGGGCCATATATTTTAAATGCTGGAATAACTAAATAGCTTTCCTTGGCTGCGGTGCCACTCCAAACAGGGATCACTTCTTGTATGACCGAACCAATAAAGGAGGCCTCCGTATATATGTGCGAATCATTCAAGAAAAAGTCGCTCCTTATTGGAAAAGCGGTTGCAATGTACACAGACCCACGTGGGATCTCCTCCACATCACCTACACCACAAATACCAAAACTCCTTTGCAGCTATGGATAGGAACTCGCGATTTATGAAAATATGCGATTATATGAGTCTTGGAAGCTCACGCCTCCTTTGACTTGACCCACGGCTTTCCAAATTGGCACGGCTCTATATAGAAAAAATATTACTCCCTCTAATATATAAGTTGAGCCTCTCCAAATGGAAGTCTGTGCTAGTGTTAGACCCACGGCTCCTGGAATAAATAAAGCTCCACCAAAATACTATCACTGATAATATAAAATAATAAATCTGAATATGATTTAATGCTCTGTAAAACTGTATCTATAGAATAATATCACTTGATACTTTCTCCTATAAATATCCCATATCTTTATACTCAGAAATTTGTCTACGAAGAAGACTTCAAAAATTTCCTCTGTAACTGCAATCGTAATGCTCACTGTGAAAAACCAAGATAATTTCTCCAACCTGACCAACTAGGATAGATTAGTTGCACTATTGAAACCAGCCACCCTTAGGGATTTTGTCCTAAGGTTTAGACTCTGAAAACTCCTCGAAAACCAAGTAGAATAGTAATGTGCATAGTCTTCAAATGAGCTCTCCTTTTTCATTTTTATTTCTTTCCAAAGAGACTTTCCAAAACCCTATGATAATTTCCTGCTCAAATAAATATTAAGCTCCTTTATAAAGTATCTTTTAAAATTTCCTTAATGTCACTTTATATCATAACTTTAATTTAATTAATATTACCTTTTTTAATGTACTTTTTGCTAGGCAATATCAAACAATTAAATTAATTAATTCCCTTATTCCCGACTATAGCCTACAGGAATTAATAGCCTAATAAGTCCTCCTAGAGCAATCATTTGGAAAGGGACATTACAAAATGATCCACAAATCCTCTCTTAACAATAGAAGGTGAAACCCTAATCTGCAACACTACAGCAACCTAAAATTGAAGGCTCGGATGCATTCCCACCCAAAATGGATGCCCAAGATGCAAAACAACTGACAAATTTAATTCTAACAGTTGGGAGAATCAATTTGCAGTAATGGTGAGTAGGTGGGAGTAAATGCAAGTAGCTAAGGATATATGGAAATTGTGCCATTTCATTTTGCACCTACAACTTTTGAATAAATATTAAAGTATTGTCCAACTGAAATAATTGCACTTGCTGAACTCTTTGGCCTTTTACAAACCACGTACTTTCGCAAAGTTCGCGAACTCGTCGACATTTGGAATTTGGCCACTTTTCAATCTTTCTTTCTCTATTCTCTTTCTCTTGTGGTGCATCACACTTTCACAAAGTTCACGAACTAACAAACTTTGTGACACCTAAACCATTCTCTCTTTCCTTCTTCATCACGCTTTCACATTCTTCACAAACCTTAAGTGTTCAGTTATGAACTGGAAGATTGCATTAACAGAAAGAAAAAAGTTAAAATAAAAAGAAGCAAAATACTGTAGACATTAAATATCTATCTACTTCTAACTACTGACTACTATAGAAACAGTAGAAACCTAAACTAACTCACTACATTAAAACATTGACCATTAACAATATAAGAATATAATATTCTAACACCCTCCCTTAATGGTCAATCTATCAACAACACCAAGTTGCCCCCTAAATTTAACAAACTTATCCGGGCTCAAAGACTTGGTGAGAATATCTACAGTCTGATCCGCTGTCGGAACATACTGCAGCTGTATTGATCCATCTTCTACCAGCTTGCGGATGTAGTGACAATGAAGCTCAACATGCTTGGTACGTTCATGGAAGACTGGATTTTTGGCCAATTTGAGCACCCCTTGATTATCAGTGTACAAGGGAGAAGGACCTGCTTGTGACATTTGCATGTTAGAAAGCATCCTACAAAGCCAAACTGCCTCACATGTTGCCTTAACTGTTCCTCGATATTTTGCTTCAGTCGAGGAAAAAGCCACTGCCTATTGCTTCTTGCTGGTCCATGTTATAGCCCCTGTACCCAAACTGAATACATACCCAGAAGTGGATTTTTTGTCATCCACTGAACCTGCCCAATCGAAGTCTGTATAACCAATCAGCTTTAGATCCTTGCATCGGCCATACAGAATGCCATAATTTGAAGTGCCTTTAACATATCTCAACACTCGCTTCGCTACAATCCAATGATCAGCTTTTGGGGCTGTCATGAAGCGAGAAATGCAGCTTACTGCAAAACTAATGTCAGGTTTAGTGGCAGTGAGGTAGATGAGACTGCCCACTAGTTGCCTAAATGTCGTTTCATCGACCGGAGGTGAATCAGAGTTGGCTGACAACTTCAACCCCTTCCCCATAGGTGTGGAGGCAGGTTTGCAATCCTGCATCGTACTGATCAATCTTGATGTACCATGCATGGGGAGCCTGTTTCAATCCATAGAGTGCTTTGACGAGCCCACATTCCAGATGTTCTTTTCCAACAACCTTGAAACCAGGAGGTTGCATCATGTAGAATTCTACCTGCAAATCACCGTTGAGGAAGGCACTCTTGACATCCATCTGATGAGCCGTCCATCCAAATTGGGCAACAATAGCGAGAAGAAGACGAATTGTGCTCATCTTGGCAGTAGGAGCAAAAGTCTCCTCGTAATCAATGCCCTCCCGCTGTGTGAATCCCCAAGCAACTAATCTAGCCTTGTATTTATCCAAAGTACTATCTGCATGATACTTGACCTTATAAACCCATTTGCAGCTGATAGGTTTCTTCCCAGGAGGAAGATCAAAAAGAACCCAAGTGTGATTCTTTAGAAGACTATGGTATTCGGTCGCCATAGCCTTTTCCCACTATGGAATTCCTTTAGCCTCTGAGTATGTATGAGGCTCATAGATGTTGTGGATGTTGGCCATAAGAGAAAAATTGACTGTGTTTTGTTGCTTGCTCTTTCTACGAGTTGATTTGCCCTCAATGAGTTCATCATCTTAAAGATCTATGATAGTCTTGGCCCACCACTTACCCTGACGAGTAGAAGTACCAACATCTGGAATAGGAGAAACATCTCCTGGAATTTTTAGAACAAAGTCATCTGGATGTGAATCTTGAGGAAAATCAGGTGGTGCTAGATCATGACTGGTAGACTCCTCATCTTCAGAGTCAGAATGCTATGAAGCCCTCCCATCAGGGGAACCAAGAGGAAGACTAACACCCTCATCAGGAACCTTCATAGGCTGATCCGCAAGACTGGTAGTAGGAAGAAATGGACCAATAGTCTCATCAATCACAACATCACGACTGAATATGAGACAATCTATCTCCACATCAATCAACCTATATGCCTTGTGATTGTCGTTGTAACCAATAAACATAAGTGTCTAGCTCTTGGAGTCCAACTTGGCACGCTTGGCTTCTGGAATCCTTACATGAGCTATAGAACCAAAGACTTTTAGATGGCCCAACTTAGGCTTACATCCTAACCAGGCTTCTTCTGGAGTCATCTTCTTAACAACTTTTGTAGGTGACCGATTCAGGAGGTAGACTGCAATATAAACTACTTCAGCCCAGTATTTCTTAGGGACATTTATTTACTCCATCATAAAACGAGCCATTTTAGTAATGGTGTGATTCCTATGTTCAACAACACCATTCTACTGAGGGGTGTATGGTGTGGTGAGTTGGCGTTTAATGCCATGTGCAGCACAAAAAGTAGAGAAGTCAGCTGAACAAAACTCCCCCCCATTATCCAACCTTAGAGTAACAATGTGAGAACCTGATTCCTTCTCAACTAAGGCCTTAAACTGCTGAAATGTACTGAACACATCTAATTTATGTTTCAAAAAATACACCCACATTTTTTGACTGAAATCATCAACAAATAATAAAAAGTACCTAGACCCAGTAACAGAAGGAGTGTTCATTGGTCCACATACATCAGCGTGAACCAACTGAAGTACCTTGGAGGCTCGCCAAGAATCATCATCCGAGAACGATGTCCGATGTTGCTTCCCAGTTTGACAGGCTCCACAAACTTCATGATTTTGAGTTTGAATCTCAGGTACACCAGCAACCAAACCCTCCTGAGATAGTTGAGAGAGATAGTACACATTCAAGTGCCCATAACGTCGATGCCAAAGTTTGCTGATGGAAGTACTCCTGGCTGCCAGAGCGTGCTCCTGAGAATCACCGAAATTAGCAAGTCTATACAGACCATCATCCTCAAGTCCCATACCGATTGTAGTACAAGTCTTTGTATCAACGATGTTGCAGGTGGACGAACTGAAAACAACATCCAACTGGGGAGAATACCTCATGATCTGGCTGACGGAGAGAAGATTATGTTCCATGTCGGGAACATAGCAAACATCAAGAAAGAGTAAATTTCCTCCTCCTGAGTGAATCTGAACAGTGCCCTTACCAACAACTGTGTACTCTTTGCCTCCTCCAAAAATGACAAAATCAGAGAATGGTTTGAATTTTGTGAACCAATCCTGACGATGAGTAAAATGCCGCGAAGCCCCGAAATCAATATACCAGGCAGAAGATTGTACTGGATCTGTTGTTCTCTTGGCCATAAACGCATAGAATGCAGATTCTTTCTGATCAGCGTGCTCCACAACATTGGCTTTAGGTTGAGATCCGCCTTGCTTCCTTTGTTCAGAAGCCAACCGAATGCGACAGTCAACCTTCATGTGACCATATTTATGACAATAATTGCACTAAACGTTCTCTTCTTCTTCTTGTCCTGAGAAGAACCGGAGCCTTTGAGCTGAGAAGATTGAGCCTTCCCTTTGTTCTTAGCAGAAGATTTGGTAGAGAACACTTGCTCTGTGGAGGACGAACTAGTACTACTTCCAAACTACTGTCTCCAACGATCCTATTGTAGAAGCTTGTTACACAAGTCTGGATACTTCAAGTCAACATTTGTTGAAGTAATATTCAGCGTTTCAATGAAATGCTCATAAGATTTTGGCAAACTCTTCAAAATAATGACGACCATGTCCTCTTCCTCCATTGTGCGACCAATCGCCTCCAACTGATCACAAATGTCCTTAATCTTCGTCAGATGTTCCTGTAAGGACATTTTCTCATCCATCATGATGAAAAAAAGCATGCTCTTGAGAAAGAACGCTCTGCTCTTGTCGAAGGTTTCATGAACGGCCTTCAAATGATCCCAAATTTTCGTAGCAGTTTTGCCAGACAGTACCTGAGGTAGCTATTCATCTGTGACTGAGAGTTTGATGAGCATGACGGCTTCCCAATTGCGTTCATCCCATTTGTCCCGGTCCTCTCCGACTACAGTAGGACAAGTTGAGTTCCCCAAAACGACCTGATTGAGGCAACGATATTCAAAGATCGTAATCATGTGTTGCTTCCAAGTGTTGTAATTCTTCCCATTGAACTTTTAACTGCTTTCGAGCATTATATTTGTCAGAGATGCCATCACATACACGGAGGTCAAACTGGTGAAGGCAAAACGAAAACAGAAACAGCACAAATTCAAAGCAAAAACCCTAGCACAAATTGTGAGGCACTTTGAAGACAAAACCTAGAAGATCTGAAGAGTACCCAAAAAATGTTGCTGAAAACCTATAAAATTTTTTGAATACTAAGAAAAATTTGTCAACACCCACTTGCACAAATTTCGAGGCACGAACTTCGAGACACCCAGAAAAATCTAACAACCCAATTGAGATCTCGAAAAACCCACAAGGAATCTGAAATTGAAAAAAAAACTCTGACTTGAAACTGAGGGTCAAAACCCTAGTCGATTTTGCAGAAAACCCTAGTTGCAAAAAATGGCCACGATTTTTAAAAAATTTGGAAAACGCGTGCAAAAATAACACTTAAAAAAATGTCCAACAAAGAAGACGTCTAGGGAAAACCAGGCAACTCCAATGAAGCTAGAGAAAGCTGCAAAAGAAGACTGGAAGTCACATCCAAGAGGATGAAAAAACACGTTCAGAAAGAGATAAATCCGCGCCAAAAATATTGAAGAAAAACACAGCCTAGAATACTCGAAAAAAAAACGTCTTTCTTTGTGCGCCAGAAGAATCATAAACGCGCAGGGCTTTTCCCAGACAAACACGTCCAACCAAGTAAAAATCGCACCCTAAAAAGCACAAAAACACGTATGTAATGGCGCCCAGAAATCGTATGTGTTGCAAATAAGGAGGTCGTGCCACATAAAACAGGAGCTTAAAACAGATTGCACGCCCAGAAATCGCGCAGAAGCCCTACACGCGCATGGAAGCACAGAAAAATCGCGCCCTAGAAACCCTCAAATTCGCCTTTTAAAAACAAACAGGAAAAAAAATGCAAATTTTAGAGTTTTTTTCTTCTACGGCTCTGATACCATGTTCAGTTATGAACTGAAAGATTGCATTAACAGAAAGAAAAAAGTTACAATAAAAAGAAGAAGCAAAATACTGTAGACATTAAATGTCTATCTACTTCTAACTACTAACTACTGTAGAAACAGTAGAAACCTAAACTAACTCATTACATTAAAACATTGACCATTAACAATATAAGAATATAATATTCTAACATTAAGAACCTTGTCACATTTTCACAAAGTTAGCGAACTTTGCAAAATTTCTTTTTTTTTTTTTTGCACTTGACTTATCCTTTGTGTTGCACTTTCACAAGGTTCACAAACCTTGCAACATTACAAATTTTGTTGGTGTTTCGCCAAGTTCACGAACTAGTGAACTTAGCAACCTTCTTTACTTGGACCTTCACTCACTCCTTTGTTGGGATTTCAAGAGGTTCATGAACTCACAAACTTTCCAACATTCTAACTTGGATGCACAAGAAAACTTAGACATCTTTGCAATTTGACAATTTTGATGAATAGCCTAAGTATGAAGGAAAACAAGCATAAAACAGAGACACCTTATAACATAGGCTTGTTTAAGATCTCTTGAATCAGTTGTAATTGATGGGCCAAAAGGGCAAGGAAAACCAGATGAATGGGACCCAAGCAATGAATGACATTGCAAATATGAGTCCCAAAAGGGTCCACGTGCTTAGTTGGCATATGCTGTAAACTAGGAGTTGTTTATCCAAATGGCATATTGTTCTAGCAATTTACTCTTAAAGAATGGTTTATTTGGTAGAGCCCACATTATTATGCGGAGATAGCAATTTCTTTTCTTAGAAAATTTCTTTGGTACTCATATATAATTAGTTGTTTTCTATTCTTGGAATTCTCTTGCCTAGGACCCATATAATCTAAAAAATAACCCCCTATGCTTTCCTTGTTTGGCCTTTTTTGGGGCGTTGCATTGCCTTAGTTGGGCCCATAATTGAAACCTATCATGTGTGCTCATGTGGACAAAATAAATAAACAAAACAATCCTTGAGGAGCCCACACGCTTAGTGCATTAAGTAATTACCTTTATATTTTATGGTAATTTCAAACTTGGTGTTTCTGTCTCCAAACTAGCAATATTGCGGCATCTTCCTTTTACATTCATGTATAGTTGAGTCCTATTAGTTCCCAAAACCACAGGTCCACAATCCTAGAACTCTTCCCACCTTCTGGGCCAGGGATTTGTCGTCAAGAAGGTAAAAGGAGGTTCATCAATAGATTAAGAATGGTTAAAGGCCAACGAATGAGAGTAGGTAGAATCTCTTGCACTTTGGGCTCAGCTTAAACCCGAGACAATATTCCTAGAGGTATACTTAATAGGCTTGCACATCAAGTAAAATGTAACATGACAACAACAGCCAAATGTACACGACTCCTATAATTGTCACTAGGTCAAAGACTAACTAACTACATAAAACCTCTTATATAGCTGACAACACCTTGCACATGCACCTACAAATAACAATAGCATTTCATTCCCCAAAGATGATTTTATTTGTCATTACATACACAATGGTACGGTTCAGAAATGCATGTTATGATTCTCTAATGATTTAACAGTTTGGGTTTCGCTTAAGATAAATCCCTGGTTATAATTAGTCATGAATAGCATGTATATTCTACTCTACTCCCAATCTACTCCTACTTCCAATAAGGATGGAGGCGTTGCTTAAATGAAAGTTGTTTGATCCTTCACCAATGTGGACCAATGCCTACTCCATTAGGCAACAAAGCCATGAACAGAAAATAAGAAAGAGATACATCTAGTAAAACATCAATATAACTAGATGACATTCTCATACAACCCAAAAATTACATTTTGTGCAATATACATACTTAATGATCCATAACAAAACTGCAATAACCCATATGAAACAAAGAAAATACCATTACAAAGCATTTGTAATACATTAGAAGCTCTCACACTTTCATCTAATCTTTAGTACAATCATGTTAGCAAGTGTGGCAAGAGGAAACACCTAACTGTGATTCAATATTCCCCTAAATCACTACAAACCATCATCAAAAAATACCATTGCACGAAGATGTGCATTACAAACCCTCCCTACCCTTCACCAAATGCATTTATTCATTTGCAACTTAGGTTGGCAGCATTTGATGCCCTAGAATTTGTTTGAGGCACTTGCAGACCCAAAAAAAGGGCTCAATGACTGACCCTTTTGATGTAAAATGAGTTGGTAACTTTTTGTTCCTAGTGTCCAGCTACTCACAGGAACTTTGAGAGGAAGTGGAAACTATGGATGTCATGTCCAAGGTTTTCTTAGGTCCATGGAACATTCAAAATGACAGCATAGATATGTCACAAGTCGATCTAGGCAGCTAGAACCCCAACAACCACATTTATGGCGGCATGGTCGCCCATACCCTTGCAATCAAATCTTTATGTGATATCATGCCCAACAATTTGAACAAAGGAACTTCAGGCAGAAAACATCCTTGGGAGCATGGAGGGGTCAAATCTAAGCTTTAATGGCAATCTGGAAGTCATTGGAGCATGTGAAAATGCGTTTCGGAGGTTTTTGGGGCACGACAAACCTTGGCGTGAAATTTGAACATTCAAGTGTAGTGGGAATCTAAGTCCAAGAGGGGCAAAAGTAGTAGAATTGAAGAGAGTTAGAGTTCACGTCCCAAGAGGATTGCAAACCTAGGAGGGAGAGGACAAGGGAAGAATCAAGTTGCAGGCCCGCAAAGAGAATGGGGATTGAAACAAGAGGGAGTTGGAGAGGAGTTCGCAAGGGCCAGATTTGAAGGAATCAAGACCAGCAACAAAGAGGTGCAACAAGCAATAGAAATGGAGAAGTGAGGAACAAAGGAAAAGAGGGATTGAGGACTAGGACGCGAGGAGGACTTGGCATTGGGGAATTGGTGCCAAAGTCCAAAGTCCTCCCAAAGTTTCAAACTTCAGAGGGGAAACAAGGCAAGAGTAGGGGTTTTTGGGTTTATAGGAACTCTAGAACTTGGGAAGAGATGAAAGTTTTGGGGAACACGTTAGAGAAAGAATCAAGTATCAAGGCATCAAGGGGAACAAGGACCTCAAGACTTTGTCCCTTGGTCCTAGTTCCTACCAAAGTTTCACAACAAGGGGAAAAAAACACAAGGTTAGGAGTCGAACATAAGGGTGACACCTTAAAATTGGTCGAGGGTTCGATGGGTTCAAGAACCTTTGGACCCACCCACGCCATCTTCGTTTCTCTTTGCACTTTCCTTCTTTGTTTCTTTGCTTCATTGCCTTTGTCAAAGCCATGGTCATCTTTTGAACTTCGTCAATGAGTTTGAGAATCCTTGAACTCATCAACCACTCTTCCTTCCATGTCAATGCCTTCTTCGTACTTACATGTCGAATCTTTTAAAAGATATTGAACCATACCGGCAATTTCAAGAATTCTTGAACTTGCGAACACCCTACCTTAGCTTTTTTTCTTTCTTCATCAGCACTTTGGCTTTCTTTTGAACTATGTTGGCAAGTTCTACACTTCTTGAACTTGCCTACAACCTTTAACTTGGCCTCTTTTCCTTTGTCATGTTGACACTTTGACACAATTTTGAACCTTGCCAATGAGTTCACAAAATGTTGAACCCACCGATAACCTCCTCCTTTCCCTCACATGTCAAAGCTTTTGCTCCTTCTTGAACCTATCAATAAGTTTTGAACTTGTTGACACACTCCAATCCTTAGGCATGTTTTTATTCTTTGTTAGAGTTTTTGACAACTTTTGAACTTTGTCAAGGGTTCACGAGCTTCTTGAAACTTTGAAACCTTCAACACTAGCACTTTTTGAACCCAATCAAAGGTTCAAGAGTCTCTTGAACCATTGAAACCAACACTTAGACAATGAAGCACTCAAACTTAGAAAAGGAATTTTGGCAAATAATCCACATGAGGAGGACATGGGGAAGGCAAGACTTTAAAACATGCCTTAAAACAATTCTCACTTCCATGTCAAAACTTTGAGCACTTTTTAAACCTGGTCGAAGGTTCAAGATGTTCTTGAACCTCTGAAACCAACACTTAGACAATGAAGCACTCATACTTAGAAACTTTTAGGAGTTTTGGCAAATTAACCACATGAGAGGGACATGGGAAAGGCAAAAGGGCACACTTAGGCCAAAATTGACAGAGGGGAGGGGTTCATTAGATGTTTCTCAGATCAGTTATCTACAATGGACAAATAGGGTGAGAGCAGCAAAGGGGTAAGGATTGAACCAATTTTGCAAATTTTTAGGCCAGCAAATCTGGGCTCTAACAGGTCCCGTGGTGATTGTTACAAGCAGATCAGACAAAATCATTGGCAGTCAGGCAAGAACATTGGTAAATTATGATACATGTGAATTCTTTCAAAGGCATTCCAAATATGTTATAGCTGGCAGAGTTCGCATAGGGTTGTGAGTAGAGGCCACTCTTTCTTACTTAAGACATTTCCTTATGCTGTGTTACTTGCACAGGATATGAACACTTTCTAACAGCTGGACCACATGCCATATTCTCCTATATCATGTGTCTCATTTTTGCAGGGGCCGCAACAGCATTAAAGGATGGCATTAAATTTTGTTCAAGCTAGTGGGATCAGCATGGAACGTGAGGTATTCCCTTGGTCCACATTCAGTCTGAAATATGTATAAATATTTAGTGTGAACTGTGAGAAAGGTGAAGGAGGGAGAAGGAAAGGGACTGTAAAGAAAATTTACATAATAACTTCCTCCTTATACAGGAGATGTGAGATAGAGAGATGAATGAATGAAGGTAGTATGCGAGAAAATGATTACGGGGAATATGTAAGAGAGGTTGAGGACAGATAGAGGCATTCTCCTCCATGGTTATGTTGAAGGCCTGTTTATGTTTGTATGTGAGGTCAAGAAGAGGATTGCAAGTCCCTGTTGCTGGACTGTGAGCCTGTGAGACAAGTAGGTGATCCGATTTTAATTAATAAACATAGTGTATGTTGTTATGGCTCCCATTTGAGTTAGGCCTGGCAATGTCTGCATGTTCTTGTCATATCTAATTTAACTAGTGGCTGCAAGTGATCGTGTGTGTGGCTGCAAGGAGCAGGCTCCCTTTCAGTGGGTTCCCTCTCCTTGATTGCATCAGCAGACCTGTTAATTAGGAACACTCTTAAATTAATTAGAATTTTGGAATCCAGCAGTCTAGAAAAGCCCTTTCGTAGAATCTCCTTTATAAGAGATTCCTTCGGAGATTTCTATACAACATAGAATTATACAGTAAAGGTAATTCAGGTTAATTTTTCTGAAAAACAACCAATAATAATACTAAATTGTTAACACCAAATTTACAAAATCGTACAAATCTTAAATTGCAAAACTCCTCACTGCTTCTACATTTTCAATTAAAAAACAAACCAGTTCCATTTTTTGTTATTATTTTGAACTTGTAGACATCCTTGCACTCTATGAAACTTTAGATTTTCTTTAAACATACCAACCTCGGCGCATTCCACAAGTTCAATCAAAACTTTCAAAAGATCACTCTCTTGTGAGAGATCTAAATCAAACAATGTATTACTGGAAGCCATATTATATGGACAAGTTCCAATCCAATATTCCTATCCTAGAATAATAGTGTCACATCTTATTTTTCTTGCATAAACTTAATTAATAAATAAACTGAACTGGTTGAGGATATTGGTTGAACATCTTATGATTGTCTTGCATAAACTTAATTAATAAATAAACTGAACTGGTTGAGGATATTGGTTGAACATCTTATGATTGTTTGATTATGGATAAATGTGTTTTAAATTAGATGTTATTTTTAAATGCTTGAAATTGAAATTGAAATGGAAATGGAAATGGACTTTAATTTCTTGTATGTGCTTCGGCTATGGTTTTTAGGACTAACCTACTGATGGCAATCTGAGTGCGGCTGAGTGTAGGTACTTGTCAAAGGTGAGAACATGGCTGAGGTAAAGGTATCCTAGCCGCTTGATAAATAATTAGTAGGATGGAAACCCGATGCATGCACACACGCACATAGTTTCCTTCCTAATTGCATTGCATTATTATGGATATGTCGTTGTTTGAATGTTATGATTTGACTAATGATTATGCTTTAGGGTTATTATGTTGTGAAAATTAAATTATTTAAGAAAATTAAAAATACGCCATATGTTTACTTTGTTTTCAAAAATTAAATTAAATGATTGGAAATATAAAAGATCTTATTTTTTTATAAATTGCATAAATTATATTTATATATATTAATAATAATATAATAAATATATTCCCCACAACAACTTGGTGGAGGTTGGGGCATGTGCTGCTATGTCAGAACGGGATGTAGAGCATCGGCAGGTTGGCATGGTACAGGATTGCGGGCGAAGGACAATGGAATTATAACACATCAAATCTAGGATGATGCATGGCTGGCGTAAGGTGCCCAAGGAGAAGGGAAGGGCAGCGGTAATTTAATTCCCATGGCAGGTTGGCACGATCAAAACACAATAAGTAGAGGTGGTGACAGGGTGTTGTTCATTCATTCTTCCTCATTGTTTTTCCCGTCGGTGAGCAAGGGTGGTGACTGAGCTTTTGGCGATGATGGATACTCCAATTCGTCTCACCTCATCGCGCAAGTTGTGGGCTTTTCTAGGTACGATCACAGACAATCGTCTACAATCGGTCTTCAAGGAGTGGGATCCTCTAGTATTAGGAGCGATTGAATTGGTCTTGGGCAAGGAGTTTATGGTCTCTGAGGAAAGATATAGGACCAACGTCGACATCGCATCACGGTTTGTGGCTGCACTCCTTGATTTGGAGTTGCCAAAGGCGGAGGTGCTTCTCATGACGAGGAAGCTTGTGATGGCGGATCTATTGGGAGGGGTCGAGGAGGTGATTATCATGGCGGAGCTGGGGGTTGGTATCCCGCGTTTGAGGGACATAAGGCGGGTGTTTCTCCCTAACATCCGGGTGAAGAGGTACCCCTTCCTCCTAGACATGAAGGGTGAGTAGCTTCGTGAGCACAGGGCACGGGCGCAAAGAGGTGTCGAATTTCTCAAAATATTCTTGTATCTAGAGGTGGCGATGGAGGACGGCTAGAAGGGACGATTCAAGGAGTACCTCCGAGAGGAGGAGATATTGATGGAATGAAGGTAGTGGGCACATGGTTTTGTTTTTTAGCAGCTAGCAGCGGCTTCAAAGACAAAATGAAACGGCGGACAGGAGCGGCGAAGATAACTTAAAGTAACATTTTTGTTTTGTTTTGATGTCACAATAGGATATGCAATGTAAAATTTCCTCTGTTGGATGCTTGGCCTTGGCCATAGACATATGTACTGGGTGGGCTGTTTTGTCGAAGGTAGTCCTATAGGTCAAGATTGGGGTTGGGATGGTGGCAGAATTTTGTTCCGAGCTTGGGCGAAGGTCTGTATCAGGCCCATTGAAATGAAATTTACTGCAACTTTTCTTTTAATATAAAATTATAATATTTACGTACCAAAAAAAAATGATATAATAAATATATTATTATGTATATATATAAATAAATATATAAATATATAAAGTTATTTGATAAAATATAAACAGTTCAATTAGAATTGCATTATTGATAATTTTTATTTATATATATAATGATAATATAATAAAGAAACTATATATATATATTAGCTTAATTATTAAATAATTATTAAATAATTATATAAATAGTTTATTAGTAAAAAGAAAATGAAACTAAAACAAGATAAGTTTTATTAAATTAAATTAAATTAAATTAATTTGCATGATAAACATGCATGAGGTGAACAATAAGTTCTAAACATAGGAGTAGGAGTCCAAAGATTGAATTAAAATATTAATTAAACGATAAATAAGGGAATGGGAGGAGGAATACAAGACAGTATGGGGAAAAGGAGGAAAAATGGTTTGCAAGTTGGCTATAGACTAGCATGAGTCTTAGCTGGGGCTACCTTTCCTTCCTGGAGAAGTCAAACAAGTTGGAGATTTCAGTAGATTTTATGGAAAAAAAGGTGATCGACGACTCTTTGAATCAAATTTTTAAAAAAGGGTTAACAAAAGTTGACGAACGTGCCATTAAACTAGTACATTTATTTTGGTTGCGAGGATCTACATTATCTGTGCTCATTCAATGAATTTGAAATACCTAATTTATGCTAAGGGCTGTCTCAAAAGTCTTCATTCGAGCTAATAAAATTCACAGCACCGAATTTCAACCAAAAAGCAATCATATTTTCAAGAGAGATTGTGAAGCTACGACAATTGTTCAAAGAAGACTTTCAAAATTTACAGAATGCAAAGTAGATCACAGTTGATCAGGTAAGTTGCATTCGTCCCTCGTGTATGTTTCTTTGTTGTCATTGCTTTCTGGAAGCTTTAAGGCCTAGGTTTAAATTCGAGGGTTTGCTTTTCTAAAAGCTTTAGGGCCTTGCTTTGTTTTTGCATTCAACAATTTTTTTGTTCATTAAGAACCCTAGAAAAATCCCTAGTTTGATCCCTTATACATATAAAATGTCATCTAAGTTATCCAAGAGACCTGCTACTCAAAATTTGACATACCAATTCCTTGGGATGCTTAAGAAATATAAGAAAGAAACAAAAAAATGTGTGTTGACAAACCACCTAGAGGATGCAATCACATATATTAGGGATGTTTAGAAATGGCTGTAGAATATCATGCTTGAAATTACAGTTGTCTCGTTTGCTAGCGCTGCTACTGCCTTTTTCCCTTGTAATTCAAACACGGGATACAAATGCAATTCATAATTAATGATCTCCATTATATAGCTGTTAATTGATATTATGTCTGAAATGGATACCACAAATTCCATAAAATAGATACAGTTTTTATAGGGTTTGAATGTGCAGCGATGACATTATAAAAACCAATTTTCATATATATAGGTATCTATATAATGAGATTGTTAAACCCAATTAAATGGGTAAAATTGTGACAGTGAATATAAAATTCCCAGCTGCTGTTTTTAACCCAGTTTTATACCAAATCCATATACAGTTCAATTTGGGTTGCTACTACTTTTCTAGTCTTATACTAGAACCATGAACAATTCGCGAGTGCATATAAATATAAACTCTATTTGCAGCTGTAAACACCAGTTTTATTCCTTATTTTCTGCATGATGAAATCAGAAGTGTGCTGGAAAGTATTTTATATCTGCAAGAAAGATTCTACAGTGGAAGTGTAGATATGAAAATATATAGGAATCTATTATTTTCCTGTTATGTTTTGAATCTCTTATTGAAATCTGCATTATCTACTTTAATAACTATGGTTATATATAATAGAGTTGATGTGCATAGAATGTCAAACTGGTTTTTCATGAATTAACCTGCAAGACATGGAAGTTTGTTAATTGTTGCATAGAATGGAAATAGTTTTATATTTACATTTACACTCAGAAAAGCATGACATAAAACCATAATGCATGAAACCTTAACCATGGCATGAAGTAGAGAGAAGACATTAAAAGATCAAAATGCACATTAAAAACTAGTTGTATGAAAAGAAATGAATTGCATGTCAATGATTATTTTACTGTAATTAGGTATGAAAAGTTGAAACAATGAAGATGTACAATTGAACATTTGCATGAAAGAAAAGAGTAATTATTTATTTTATGATCATTATGCATGTTATTGTCTTTTATTATGTACTGGGTTTACCTTTCAGGATAGGGTGCTGAATATGGAACAACAGAGAAGGACGATCCTCTTTTCAGGATTTTCTGTTTTATTCTAGTGCTTTGGCCAAAACCATGTGTTCATTGAAATAGACGAAATTTACCTAGCAAAATTATTTATATGTTTCTCTGCCATATCCTGATAGTGGGACATTGCATGTTCATTTTAGAAATGCATGTATATACATTAGGCTTGCACCAGGATTGCGTCCTGCTTTTTATTTCCAGGTTGCTAGGTACTTCATGCAGGGTCAGGTATTCTTCGAGTAGGAAGAATTCTGGGGAAGCGTAAGCTTTGTGGTTGGGCAGAAAAGCGCCCAAGCCATGTTCTCGTCTCTTGACTTGCGGATGACTGTGAGGATCGGTGGCAGTCGAAGACTATATTATTTATATCCTCACATTACTCTTATATCATTGATTGTATTTGTACTTTAGATTGTATATTTAGATGACTATATGGCATGAGAACCTGAGTTGTACTTTTGTATATCAGATATTATGTGCTTTGACCTAGATTATGCTCTACACATATGAGGATGTGTTATGACATTTATTTACTTAATGAAGTTGTATCATTTTATTTCCATATTTATGAGATAATGAGCTATTATTTATTTTTGTGAGTTTGTTTTGGGACACGATCCTTACAAATAGTTTAGTACCACTTCTGCATATTCAATCAGAAATCCAGCAAAGGAAGAAATCTAGAATCTTACAACAGAAAAGAGAAGAAAGAACCCTTAACCCAAACTAAATTCACAAGTTTGCAGGAAATGAACTAACTCTTAGTAACCAAATTATATTTAAAAGTTAATAAGAAAATGACCTACCTCTTCACTTTGGAATCGACCAATAGAATGTCGAAATAAAAACCTTCTCGGACCTGCAAGTAAATAGCATGTTGAACATCACTGCTTCATGAATCATATTAAAAGAAATGTAAAATATCCACAAGAAAGTACACATAACACAATTTTGCCCAAATCAGCTAGTAGGACCATCTTTCAAACGGAAAAGGCAAAGTCAAAATACGGCATTTTCCCAGTGATAATTTATCCCATTTAATTTGTCAAAAGCAAATGTCAGAGAACTTAGACAAAAAGAAAGGAAGCTACCATACAAGAATAGTGTTGTGAATTAACATAATGACATGAGATCCTATTTACCCTCCTACTTGAGTCAAACTTGTCAGCACAGTCTGTCATAGATCTTAAGTAAGTGGTACATAACGACATGATTAGGGGTAAAATCAAGCAAGAGATAGTGTCCAATCCCTCCCAGTGGAATCCAGAATAATTAGTTGGTATTTCCCATTGCATTAGTCTAGCTCTCTGTGCAATACAATAGCATGGCACAAAAATATGCAAGAACAAATTTAAAACTACAATTCACAACTCATTTTCGAATTTCCATTTCCCAATCAATGGCATACTTCTCATAAGGAGAAGACCAAGGCCAGATGCTACAGCAAATGTTGTTGCCGGGTTCTCACGAGCAATAAACAACCCCTCTGCAAAAAGAAACCAATTCAAATGAAATTCAACAATCGTGTTGTAGATTTTAGGCACATATTATTCACAAAAATAAGCCCATCCAAAATCTATAAAGGGAAAAGTTCAGTTGCTTAAATCATGTAAACAGTGAATAAATATTACCCTTGAGTTTTCTAAAGAAGGCATCTTCATAAACAATATACTGGTTCTTCATCTTTGGCACATGATCCTGCACAGAAAAATTTAGTGACAAAGTTAGTAATGGCAAGACTTACCTTAGAGCAATAAAATTATTTATATAGAGAAGACAAATAAGAAAAACATAAAAGATTTATGGTACAAACTACAAACTTCATGCAACCATCCAAGTCATGCAGAATCGGAAATTAAACAAAGCCTTATCAGATCTGCTTTCTTATATAGAATCACTTAAAAAATAGGTGATAAATATATACAGTGGTAAGACAATATCTGCTTGTAGTCCTTCAGGCTGTGTTTGAGTACCCTCTCCAGTCTTCAAAAGAGGTTGTCCAATCTACTTTTGTTTTTAAAAAGAATGTCTGCTTTCAAAACTCGCCGAGCTTTCTTTGGGTAGAGAAGGCCAATCCAAGTTAGTGAGGTTTCTGTGGAAGTAATAAAGGGTACTTTTGAATACTTCTGCATTAAGCCTTAATCCACCTTCCTCATCTTATGTCCCAATCTGCATTCCCACAAGCATATGCACTTGTGTTTAAGCATGTAACAAAATCCACAGAAAGACATATAAATACACCATGCTCTATATTTCTACAAATCTCCACACACACTCACATGCATCTATGTTCCCTTGGGATTGTTACTCCTTTGAAATTGTCACACCAAAGGACACTTCATTAGACCTAAATTACACAAATAATGGGTATCAATTCTCTCTAATTGATTCAGGATTGACAAATTGCCCTATCCATTAGAACACTGTAATTCTGGTGCAGTATGCACATGACTGACAGCAAGATTGGTTTGTATCTTTTCTTGCAAATAATAATCGGTCCAAAAATGTAATTCATGGTGATGGCATGACAATTGTGTAAATGAAGTCAAAATGTTCAGATCAATGAAACAGGATGTGAGAAAATTACATTTCAAGATGTTTTGAACATTTTTAGCATGACTAATAATCTATTGTCTATCAGTCAAATCACCAAGCAAGGACATTTAGGGGCGATATTCTGCACAAATTAGTGTTTCGTGAAGGATAAGAGGTGTAATTAGGTTATAATCTCATTGTTAAAAAACATTATATCTACTGGTTTCAAGAGGCTAATGCTATGTCCCATTTTCAATTAATTTAGTTTGTAAATATTAGATTTATTATTTGTTTCTTGTGTTTTCCCCCAGTCCTACTTTGCTGTTTGTTCTTCTCCTTCTTTTCAGATGAGTCTTCCTGAGGTCCATTCTTCTAAAGTTTGTGTTAGTTGTCAGAATTCCCCTTCTAAGTATGTCTTTCCTTCCAACTTTGTTTTTCCTCTCTTTCCATCAGAGTTTCGGACTTCTTCATCCTGTCATGCCTTCCATCATTCCCTCACTCTTTCCTTTGTATTTGTTGGACTTTCAAACCTGTCCTTACCAGCATGCCCATTGCTCGAGCCCTGATGCCCCAACTTGTGGTATGAGTCTTGTGATATTTCCAATCCCAAACCCCAATATTTCCACCTTTGATTATGTTCTCTTTCTAACTCCCCAACATGTGCCATAATGCCATTTAATAGTAAGTTTTGGCGCCACAACTTTCAAAGGTGCGATCTTTCTTGCTCATAATAGTTGTTCAAATTGGAAGATGCAGATTCACCTTGTGGCCAACTTATTATTGTTGCGATGGATATAAAAGGGTGAACGCGTTCATTCAGGGAGGATCATATCACTTCCGAAATCAATTAAGCAATAGTGTTTGAGCATGGAGATCAAAGGACGAATCCCCTTTGATTTCAGAAGTTAGAGGACAAAATGCCTTTGGCTGGAGAGCGGTCCCAATTTAGAGGTTGTGTTGGAGTTTCATTGATCATAGAATTCAGTAGTATTGTATTGGTTCAATATGCTGTTGCCATGAACATGTAAATGAAAGTTTAATGCTGTTGTAATTGCCAAAGTTGCAAACTATTTGAATGTAATTCAGTCTTTATTTGTAATACGAGGAAGATTAAAGTTATATTTATTAATAATTTAATTGTTGTTTGTTGATTAGAATGTGATGATAATGATAATGTGTAAACAGTGAATTAAAGAGTTTTTCAAGATCTTATTTAAATACTAGAATCTGATTTATTGCCCCAAATAATACGTGATTGCAGAAGGTTAAGATCGGATTTGCATGTGTTTTGGCACAGGACATTACAACGGTATTAGAGGCGGTTATCTTGCCAGCCTATGTTTCCACAATTAAACTTTGCATGTTGAGTTTTTGGTACAGTACAGTGATAGAGCAACTAGATATCATCTAAGGGAAATCAAAAAACAAAGTCAGTTTGCAAAGAATCCAGAGACAAATTCCCCTGCTTTAGAATCTGTTGCAGAGCAAATAGTATGTCAGAAAAGGAAAGGACATCAAATATGAATGACAACCCTGATGGTTGGGCTGAAAGGAAGTTTGATTTGATGCTTGATATGATGGTACAATTACTTCATAAGATAGATTATAATATGAATGTGCCTAGACATCAGGTTGGTGAAGGGACCACTTCTGGAGTTAATAACCCTGATGCCACTCAGAGAAACAACCAAAAGACTATCCTTGTATCAGCTGCAAGACCTACCCAACCTACCTTTCTTAATAAGGAGGTAGAGGTTCCAAAAAATGAAGCTCAAAACTCATTGATTGATGACATTAAGGCTTTTCATGCAGAGTATAGAGCTCTTCCAGAGGATATTTGAAGTTATATGTCATCAATTTTATGAACATGAAGAAGGCCCAAAATGGACTTAGATATGATCCTATACCACGTGCTTTTTAAAGAGATGTGTAGCAAGCTTTAGGGAATTTAACTCTCTCTCCCTATTATGGATCTAATAGATGCATGGCTCATGCATGGGTACAAAAGCTAGGCACATATTTATCTCTCAAACATATGATTGAAGATGAGAAAATCATGTTTGCTACCTTGCATTTGGAGGGTATTTGTACATGAGTTGTGGTACCATAGATTGATCACTCAAGCTCACGGAGCCATCAACTCATATAATGAATTTTGCAAACTACTAATTGAGAGGTTTGATTGAAATGACCCCGAGGTTTACTTTAGAGATTTGACTCAGATCAAGTAGTATGGTTCAGTCGAAAATTATGTGACAAAAATTTTATAACTTGTCTATAATGGTTTCAAATATCACGAAGGGAAGGCTGACTATGCTCTTCATCAAAGGGTTAATTAACTAAGTCTCTCAAGGAACTAGTCAAAGCTTTCAAACCATCGTCCCTACAAGAGGCAGTAAAACGAGCTTTGGCGCTAGAGACTTCCATGACGAAGAATAAGTTTCAGACGAAGTCTTTTCTTCCAAAAAGGCCTTTTCATATAAATGTAGAACAGCCCAAGAAATTTCCTTCAAGGCCAAACATGGAGGTGAGGAACAAGCTGAGAAGGAAGAAGCCATCCTTCAACTAGAAGGGGACCTAGTCGCCTGGACAACAGAGATTGAAGAAGAAGACAAATCAAAAGAGGAAGGAGAAATTTCAGGAGGTACTCTTGCTACACTCTCAGGTACTCCAAGGTACAATCCTTTTCAAATCCATGAAGTTTTGTGGGGACAAAGGGTTACTATACTCATTGACATTAGTGCTACTCATAATCTCATAGGTGAGGGATTGGTGGCAAAGCAAGGTCTCAAAATAGAGTATTTTGAAGGGAATGTAATGGTGGCCAGCAGATTCACTATTCGATGCATTAGAAAGATCACCCAATTGAATCTTAATTTGGGAGTATATGATATGAACGATGATTTCTATGTTGTCAACACAGATATGGTCCTAGGTATCTAATGGCTACACTCACTAGTCGAGATCACAAAAAATTTCTCGACCATGGAACTAACCTTATAGTCTAAAGGGAAAGAAGTGATACTTTGAGGAATGACGAATAGAGCACCAACAGTTGTCTCTGCTAAAAGAATGGAGAGAATCTTTTGTCATGAGAAAGTAGCGTGGGCAGCTCAATCCTTGGTGACTATCGCAAACTCCTCCAAAGGTAAAAAAGCATATAATGTGGATGTACAAGATATCTTGAATGAGCACAATAAAGTCTTCAATAGCATTCCACCAAGGAGACCATCGGATAGAAGCTTTGAGCATGTCATTGAATTGGAAAGAGGGTGCTAAGCCCATCATTACTACTCTCTATCACCAACCCAAGAGGCATAACAAGGAGATCGAAAAGGCGATAAAGGAACATTTATACATGGGACATCGAACCTAATTCAAGTTCTTTCGCTTCATCTATAGTTCTAGTAAAGAAGAAAGATGGCACAATGAGGATGTGCATCAACTATTGAGCATTGAATAAGAAGACTATCAAAAATTGACACCCAATCCCTAGGATTGATGAATTGATAGATGAGCTTCATGGAGCGATTTATTTTTCAAAGATACGTCTCAAGTCGAGCTACTATAAAATTCAAGTCCAAGCAATGCCACTACAGGCACTTTAAGTTTTTGGTCATGTCGTTTGGTTTGACAAATGTCCCAGCAACCTTCCAATCATGCATGAACCAAATGTTCCACAAGCAATTGAGAAAGTGTCCTTGTCTTTAACAACATTCTCATCTACAACAAGATGTAGGAAGAGCACAAGGCATATTGATAAGGTGTAAGGAATTTTGGAAGCACACCCTTTTTGCAAAGGAGTCAAAATGTGAGTTCACCATGACAAAGATTCAATATTTGGGACACATCACCAATGCAAATGGAGTACAGGTGGATATAGAGAAGATCAAAGTGATTCTAGATTGACCTTCCCAAAGACTTTGACACAATTGTATAGATTCTTCATCTTTTGCAGCTACTATAAAAGATTCATTAAGGGGTTCTCTCAACTAGCTGCCCCCCTAATTGATCTAACCAAGAAAGGAGCTTTCACATGGAACAAGGTTGCATAGTGAGCATTTGACAAATTGAAAGAATTTGTGACCTAGTGCCCCATGTTAGCTATTCTTGATTTTTCCCTTCCCTTTGTTTTGAAATGTGATGCATCTAGAAAAGGAGTTGGAGCAATTCTTATGCAAAATAAGCAGCCAATTGAATTCGAGAGTCGAAATTTCATAGGGATGAAAAAATGATTCTCCATATACGATTAGGAAATGCTGGCTATTATGCACACATTAACCAAATTTAGGCAATACTTGGTGGGTGGTCGATTTGTGGTCAAGACTAATCACAATATCTTGAGGTATCTTCTCGATCAGAAGAATCTGAACAAGCAATAACAAAAGTGGGTAAGCAAACTTCAAAAGTATGACTTTGACATTGAATATGTTAAAAGAAAAAAAAAATGTTGTTGCTGGTGCATTATCTAGAAGGCCAACTTTGTGTTCACTGTGTCACATCTCTGCTGATTGGAGGGCACAAATCATAGCAGAATATGCTAAGAATAAGTTTGCAGCTGATGTGTTGGAAGGGAAGTTGTTGGATGATAGGTACATAGTATGTAACAAACTCATTCTCTACAAGGGAAGAATCTACTTGTCGGAATCAAAAATGAAAAGAAATTTGAAAGCGGTTCATGACACTCTTTTAGCAGTCACCCTAGGTATTTCAAGACCTATAGGCAGATCAGGGAAAGATTACCATGGATGGGACTCAAGGATGATGTCCTCTAACGTCCTTAGTCATATATGATTTAAATATGAGAATCCAATATTATTGCCCCAAATAATAAATGATTGTATAAGGTTCAGAATTGGACTTAGCATAGGACATAACAGCTAACCCTTACAAACACATACATTGGGTGCTATTGTCAATAATGGTATACTTTTGCACCAAAGGAATGGTAAACTAAACTTAGAGAATCTTTCTAATCTGGAGAAACATACAAATCTAAAAGGATTATCTCACATAATTGGAAATAGAGAGTATAGGGCAACTGTGATGTCCCCATCCTAGTCAGCGCAGCTGGTGACGAGGTTAGCCTATTATTTCGATCCTCGTAGGCTGACAAGAGTGTGCAGAGGATCATCTGGGGCAGTTGCTCAGTGTTTGGTAGCTCCAGTTTTGCAGTTGTGTCAGGTTGGGCCTTCGCAGAATCTTCCAGAGTGCATTTTCAGGAACTTTCTATTTTTAGAAAGTTAGGTCAGGCGGAAGCTGCTATTTTGGGCAGGGCACCTGGTTCAATCATTCAGCTCAAAGTCGACCCAGTTCAGCAGTTTGTTGATCAGACGGAGAAATAAGGAGTATTTAATGATTTATTAAATATTTAATATTTTGACTTTATAATAGTCACTTTATTGAAATATTTAAATATTTAATTAATTGGCCTGATTATAAAGTATTTATTATACTTTATAATAAAGTATTAAATTTTGACTTAATGAGTATTTAATATTCATTAAAAGGATGGACGCCAATTATTAATGATTTCTCCTAAAGTGAAAGTGCGAATTAAATCATTTAATTTAAATGATTATTTTAAAAGGAGTTGGGTCGAATTTTTATCAAGGAGTATATATTTTCACTCAAGGCAAAATCGAACCATTATGAGATTATTATTCGACTTTGTCTTTTTTTGCTCTGAGCATTGGAGTTTGCAAACCCTAGGGTTTCTGGCAGACTGACGTTTCTGGAGAACGAAAACTCTTCAGAGATTTGGCAGACTGAGGCTGTGCAATACCAGCTGAAGCTTGCATTTGGTGATTTCACACAGGGATCACAGACTGAGCTTATTCATTGATTTTAGCAGAGATTCACAGAGATATTCATCAGACAATAAAGGCGACTTGATCAGAGATCAATCATCAGAGTTCTGGCACAATTTACAAGGAGCCGTACCTTTTCATTTATTGCTGTACCAGGCCGTACCAGCAAGGGTCGTACTATTTCATCAGAGAAAATCACTCAGGCTTTTGGTCTCCAGTCTTTTGCAGAAGGGGCGCTTAGGGTTTTAGAAGATATTCCTCTGTTTCCAAGCTTGGATCCTGAACATCTGGAGCTGGCCGTACATTTTGCACTCTTCCCAAGGCGGCTGACATAAACCAGGTTCCTCAATAAAATTTATTGTACTTCATTCATATCTCCGTATTTATTATTGTATACGCTCTGGAAGTGATAATAAATGATGCGCCTACTGTTATTGAGCAAGATCTTAATTTATATTGTGTTCTAGAATTTATTTTGAATTTTCCAAGCATTATTCAGTAAAATCGCAGCTTTCAATATATTGTCAAAAAACCACAAAAAATTACAAATACACAAAACTTTCAAAAAAACGCAATTTCCTATCAAGGGTTTGGGTTGAGAACCACCAGGGTTCTGACAGCAACACACTTGGTAGGGAAACAATGTCAAAAGCTTTGAGGAAGGGAATGCTTGGCAAGAAAACTCTATGAGTTGGTGAATGGTGATATGTACAAACTTATGAAGATAAATCTTATTGTTGGTGTAACATAATTTCAATTGTTTGTTGATGACTGACTATAATACAAAAATCAAAGTATATTTCTTAGAATGTCCAATGCTTTTGGGATCTCCAAACAATTTAAGGCTATTGCTAAAAGTGAAAATAATAGGTTAGCAAAGACTTTTCAAACTCACAATGAGCATGAATTCGCCTCTTGAAAGTTTGCTGATTTTGGTAAATACTAGACACATGGACATTTCACTGCCCCATATGCATCTCAGAAATTTTGTGTAAGAGAGAGAGAATCAAAAGGGCGATGAACATGTTGGGCATGATGAAAGAAACAACAGTTCCAAATAAGTTTTGTGTAAAAGAGAAAGAATCAAAAGGGTGATGAACATTGAGGAGCATGATGAAATAAATGACAGTTCCAAATAAGTAATGGCCAGATATTGTCCATACAATTGTCTATCCACTCCAAAATAGCCTTGTTAAGCACATAAAAATTAACTAGAGGCATAGACAGGAAGAAAACCTGAGGTAAATTTCAGAATCTTTGATTCAAATGCTTATATCCTCATTCAAAAAGAAAAATGATGTTAATTAGCCACAATTCTAAGGTATATATTTGGATTGATGTCTCTACCAATTAGGTTTGTAAATAGGATGTTGCACACAAAAACAAAATGTTTTTACATCTCACTCAGAATTTGGGCATACTGCAGATGCTCCATTCCAGATCAATACTAACAGAGCAGCAAACAAGAGGTTCAGAGTAATTTGAAGTATGTACAAGTGCCACATTATGAAAATACAGGAGAAATGGTTCACATCCATGATATTAAGTTTGAATCATATCTGATTGAGGTTACTAGGAGTTCAGATCAGCAAGATGTTCCAATAAAGAAGAGACCCTAATGATACTATTCTACAATAGAAGGAACCAAAAAAATTGGGTTGTCTCAAGCAATTCCATTGGAAGACCTGGCAAACAAACTATTTGTTAGGTCTCTAAATCACTGCTCCACTTCTTGCAATAAATCACTTATTTATGCTTCAAATTCTCTGAAATTTGGATTGTAAACTTCTCTATTAGCTCTTCAAAACCCCACTAAAAATCAGGAACGAATTCTGCAGGATTTGTGAGATATGCACTCTCCAAATAAATTGGGCAAAAACCCTAATTCTGCAATAAATCGCTCAATTCTGCTCCAATTCCTCTGAAATCTGGACTGTAGCTGCTCCAATATGTTCTTCAAAAATCCTTTAAAAATCAGACAAAAATTCGCCAAAATCTAGGAGATGTGTGTTTCACAAGATGACCTCCAAAATTGAAAAAAATGCCTTGTCGCAACAGTGCCAAGATCATGCTCTGATACCACTTGTAATGAAATAACTTGCACAATAGAAGAATATGATAGGAAATATGTTGCAAATACTTGACAATAATTGAGAATAACAAGCCACTTTGAGGGGGCAAACCTCCAAATATCTCCAATGAGAACACAATTCACAATATGATGATGAAATGAGACTCACTACCTCCTATATATACCTTATTTATGCCTAGGATATCACCCAGGCCGACTTAGACAACCCTATATAAGCCCTAGGCCAACCTAATTAACTAAATAACAATATAATAATGATAATATGACATAATTAAGAGTTAAGATAGCCACAAGCCACGATGTACTCTAATATTAAAGGCATAGCAATAATAGCTAAGACTTACATGAAATGGATACCGTGCTTTCTTTTTATCTCTATACATTTTGCTGACTACTACCATTTGCCTACATATCTCAATGAAGATGAAATAATCACTTGCATACTTAGGCAATTTATATGGAGTGCCCTCAAATCCACCTAACCTGAGATATGTAAACTTGGGAAATTGAATGAAAATACTACCATTGTTTATTGCTCTATCTAATAAAATAAATACATGAATTAATAATAGAGACGACAATGCATACCAGTTACAGGAGTAAAAAATATCTTTATTCGCACAAAAATTATTACAGAGGACCAAAGATGGTCAAACAAGGATCAAAGTCAATCAAACTAGATCATACCCCTAATCTTGATGACAAACAATCTATTTAAAGGACCCAACAATTGTCAAGAGGAACACAACTGTTGACCAACCGACGCTTATAACTACCTGTAATACATAGTCAAATAACCCATTTATTGAAACATAATAATAGTCATTGTACACTAACTACATCATCCCCCCCAAAGAAAAAGTCATCTTCCAAACAAGTAACATTAGGGAAGATTTTCCAAACTAATGACGATATTGTAGACAAGGATCTATAGATAAACTTGGAAGTGTACTTTGCAAACTTGGACTTGGAGAGTACTTGGCAAATCAAATGAGTTTGGTGGGGGTCTAGGGGCAAGGCACCAACGAGTTCAATGGGCAACGCCCCTTGCAAGGGTTGGGGGCAACACCCCCAATGAGGTTGAGGAGCAACACCCCTCGCAAGGTCTGAGGGAAAGGCAGGGTCGAGGGGCGAAGCACCCACCACCAAGCCCAAAGTAAAGCCTTCAAAACCGTGCAGACTTTCATGGTGCACATCATTTTCATGATTTTTTAAGAGGCAAAAAATAATGTTGACAAAGCCAAAAAACAAAGATTTTGGCATGTTTAACCAATATATGCTAATATATGAATAATGCTTTGGACCAAGCAACCAAGAGACCCTATCTAATTGCACAATGAAAGATAAGAATGCTACAACCAACCAATAACTAAGCCCATATAGTAATACAACATATTTTGTCTGTGCCCAACTATGCACGATAGTGGAAGCACTGAGAATGGATTGTGGTTGAGAATATACTATATTATTCTTGAGAATTAACTATTGTTGAGAATGGCTCTCGAGAATAGACTATTGTTGAGAATAGTTCCCGAGAATAGACTATTGTTGAGAATCTTGATTTGCAAAGCATACAATGGAATTTGCAGGTTGTACAATCTTGTACAGTACAAAATTGTACCATACAATTGGAAATTTGTTGAATTGTACAATACTGCATCATACAATGCAAGGATTGGCAAATAAAACCCTTCATAAAAGGAATGTACAATGCAAGGGTTGTACCGTACAATATTAATGTGTGGTTTCCTTACTCTTGGTCGTACAATTTAGATGAAGTGATGAGGTAGTCGTACAATGTAGACGAGGAGTTGAGATAGTCGTACAATAGTCATAGAAGGATTATATCTACATTGCCGTCATACATTATTGCTAGAGAAATAATCTGGTTGTACAATGTCGCCAAATAGGTAGGGCCGTACAATGTCACCAAATCTATAGGGTCGTACAATGTAGACAAGTGATTTATAAGGTCGTACAATATAGTCGGACAAGTGAGATGGCCATACAATATTGACAAGCAAGTGAGAGGGTTGTACAATAATGACAAGTAAGGCGACTACAATATTGTCAAGGAAGTGATGTGACCATACAACATTGTAATGTCCCTTGTCCTAATTTTCCCTAGAATTTGCCTATTGACCACAAATTTCACAAACTAGGGTTAGGGCTTTCGTCTTATCAAATAAATAACTCTTTAATGAAGTAATCTTGGATTGAAACTTGCATTCACCACATGAACAACATTCCCCAATATGCATATATATTTGTTAGTATTAGATAATTACATCACATTTATAGATATTCAAGAAAGCAACATATGATAAACTAGGAGGAGGGACATGGAGGGTCCGCCCGAAGTCATATACCAAGCCTAAGAGGTTGTATACCACAACTCTCCCCCTTGGCAACTTGTACCTTCTTTCCCCATCCATATCACAACCTCGAAAGACACATGCCAACTGGTGGGAATGGGTGGAGATCACAAGCGGTCTTGGCACTTACCACTCCTCAGGCCCATCCTCACCTTGGGACTGGGCAGAGATTTTGAGTGGGATCTTTAGGCTCTCACCACTTCCTCAAGCCCTTCCCACAAGGTGGGTTTTCAGACAGATTAATACACTCAGATTTATGCATAAAAATTTCCTATTCATTGACATTAATATACATATATAGATGAATCATTACCAATAGTAATTATACATCTATGGGTTCCTAATTATGCCAAATTAAATTCATACATGTATGCAAGATAGCTACAATCAGACTTCTCATAATCAAGGCTATATATATATTGACCCAAATAGCAATGAGCAAAGTCTGCAGATATAAATCGATATATATAGCACACACAGAATTAGATCGTTGCATAAAGTAACAGCATATGGAATCAGATCGATGCATGAAGTGACAATTAATAATGCATATAGAATCATATCGATGCATGAAGTAACAATTGATAATGCATATAAAATCAGATCAATGCTTATGAAGAAAGGCAAATAACCGAATTACACCTGATTATATGAGTCGACCTGCTAATGATCAACGGTGCAGATAATCCCCTGGCTTTCCTCCACTGGTATCTATTTTCTCCTTTCTTGCTTGATGATATCGTTCTTTTCCTTCCTTGTTCGATGATGTCTCTTTGAATGAATTTGATGTCCTTAATATACTCTTTGATGTGAGCAATAGTGTCCATTAAATTGTGGTATCTTTTGGAATGGTTATGACTCTTTGCTAACTAATCCTCTAATCGCTGCCATTAAGCCATCTTCTGTTCCAAATTTGATTAAACACTTAAACAAATAATGCCTTCTCATGAGGAATCGTGGCCCCTTATGCTAGCGCTAAGGATACCCGATAGACTCTTTTGCACCGCAACCAATACAAGCTTTGGATAAGATAAATGATGTTGAGTACGCATAGGTGTCTGACAATATTGCCAGCTCGAGTGCCTCCAAATCTGTCTTGGCATTTGCCGAGTTTGTCTTATTCGAATTCCCTCATATATCTCGTCACCCGCATAATACACAGTTTATGGTTGCCATAACATTGAGCCACGGATTCCCAATAGTTATCATACTCCTATCGAAGATTCATTTTTGTTATTTCTTTTGGAAGGACAGAAGAAGGTAATTAATATTAATTTATTCAGTTTGTTCGTTACACAAACAGGGCATGACATGGTCCGTCAAGGATAGAGGTTTACTGTGTTTTAAAAGGAAGTCAACCAATATATATGGTCGGCCTCCTGAAAACGATATTTATTTTATTTATTTGTTTGGTCCATCGTTGCAATTTGCGGGGCATGACAAACATAAACCAATGGGTGAGGCCATACAATATAAGGCTTTTCTTGTCGTACAATAAGATTATTATGTTGTACCAAGATAAGATTTTTTCTTTTTCCTTTTTTCTATTTCTTCATCAATTACCCCTTTTTTGTAATTCAATTTTCAATATAATATTTTCTCCTTTTGGTATCCACTTTTTCCTTTTTGTTTATTTTTCTTTTTCTTTTTCTGTAAATTTTTGCAAAGTTGATTTAACTTGACAACAAGAATCTGTATGCTCCAAGTTAAATATTTTACTCTTAGTAATCTGAGACATGTCATTAATTTTGCATTCTTCTAAATGCCAAATACCTCTACTAGAACTATCATCTTTTGCAAACTGTGAACTACGTCCAACACACATAAACTATCCATTTTTTCAAGTCATTCTTCCTTGGCTGCTTATCATCACACAATCCTTATTCATCTTCATCAATCTTTGTAGCTTCAATAAAATTATAGTTTGACGGAAATACTTCATAATCCTCCATTTGCCAATGGAATGGGCCATAAGGGGAATTGGTTTCATCCTCCGAACATGATTGTAACTCCAAAATTCCTTTGTTGTTTGGTTCCATCGGACCTTGATTCTTGGGAGTCTAAACCTAACAAATCCAAGGAAGTTGCTTCCTCACTAATTTCTTGATTCTTCAAATCAATTATATCAACCAACCTCGACCCAAAAATGTGTTGTACACTTTCTTTCTTAATGAAATGACCACAAAATTCAACAAAAATGCTTGGGTTCCTATAATTACCTTTTGTCCCTGTTAGTTCACCAAATTTGCACCCTATTTTGCTAAGCTCTTAATGAACTCAACAGATTTGGACTAAAATGGGACTGCTTTCAGGTTGTGGGTAACTTGTTTGAAAGCAGACCTCCGGATTATGGGTCGGCTTCCCCATTTGATGTCACCTAACTTTAAAACTTTTGAGATAAGGGTAAGAATTTTCATAAAATAAACCTAATGTTGGAAAGAAAACTAAGGCAATACACCAAAACAACCTAGACCTACTTAATAGCTTCACACATTCAAATTAGTATCTCAAAGCTAACTCACACAACTCCCTTTCCAATGCAGTTCACATCAATAATTTATAAAGAGGTCTATAACAGTGTTTTCAAAAGGAAAAATAGACTTCACAATCAATAACACCACTAAACAACACAGTTTATAACCTGTAAACATACATTTTCTGTCAAATGGATGCATGAAACATGGGACAAGTTTGTAAGGAAAATAACTTTTCACAAAACAAACTAATCAACCATTAATGACACACCATAAAACATGAAGATAGAAGATAAAAATGCTCCAATCTATTAATTCAAAGTGCTTACTGTATAATAGGTTTGTCTAAGTTACAATACAGCTCCATGAAAAACAACTCCAAGAAGGCAAGCTATCCTTCTGCTGGAAAAAGAAAGAACTCCCCCCAAAACTCAAGTATGAAGATACTTAAGCAAAACTGAAACCAAAAGCCCACACAAGTGTTTCTAGAAGATTTTGCTCGGATAAAACAAAAAAGGCCCCAAAAGAACCTTCTAGAGCCCTCTAAAATGCCTTCCACATGAAGGAAAAGTATGCCAAGTCAATAGTCACCCCAAAAATGTGACAAAAAATGCCTCCAGCTAGCCTCCCCTTCACAAAATCAGTCCAAACAGTATCTCATACTTCCCACACTTCTGCAAGTCATCATTGGTCCTATTACAACATTTGACCACATTCCCCATCATGCAATATGTGTGCTTTTGAAAACACATGGCCTTTTAAAGCATTAAAGATAGTGATTTTGTTAAGTGATTTATAAAACATAACTTAACAAATCACTTTACAATTAAGCCCAAATCAAAGGGCCCCACCATTGAAAGGCATTACATTTGTATTTGCAGCAACTAAAAGTGATTTTCAAATCACTTACATGATATTTCAAATATTGAGAACCAATGCAAACATATAATCTTATGGCTAAAAGTTTACAAAAGTCTCCAAGGCATTGACCACCAACTCACCATATTCTGCATTTTGCCCACACATGTCATATGCATTGTTTTACAAAAGCAAAATAGCACTTAGCCGATATGGCCGACTTCCAAATCTCTTGGAAAGCATATTCCACTTTGTATGGCATTGGAAAAATACAAGGCATCACATAAGGCTCATATGGCAAATACATTGTTCTACACTCCCTTGTTGTATGTTGAAAAACACCTAGCAATGATTAGAAATAAGGGGAACAACCCTAAGACATAAAATGCCTAAGTGCTAACATATGATGTAACATGGCATGAAGACTTGGCAATGTTTTAAATAAAATGAAAAGTTTGAAAGGCATAGAATGCCTAAAGGAAAGCAAAGGTTTCGGCCCCCACATTTCTCATGTGTTTGATTTTAAAAAGAAAGGGATTAAAATCCCATCGAAATGTCAAAAGGCAGAGGTCAAACCCTAATGATAAAATACCAAAATGATGAAAAACATCATCATTTGGTCTTCGAAGAATCTGGAAAACTGCTCTGCCGCCATGAGGGTTTGGGAAGAACACGGAAAAATGATGTTTTCACTAGTTCTCAGTCGATTTTTTGACATTTTTGCATAAAAGCCACCATGGGAACTCAGGTAATTGTTTCTACTTGGCATAAACCTGCAATTTTTAACTTGGAGGCCATTTTTGGGCTCATAGGCCGCGGCCTATAGCATTTCGATGGGACCCTTTTCTGACCATACTGTTTCATCCTTCCTCCTTTTTTGTTGTTTATGTTGCAAACAGCCACCAATGAGAAGTTCATGAAGCTTTGAGGAAGCTTTTTCAGTGACAAAAATCTGTGCATTCTAGTATTCGAGCTCTAGTATGCTCCCAGCCAACCTTCATTCATTGTTTTTGCTTTTGTGTGAGCAAGAAAAGCTCGAATGGAAGATT
>VDFB02109042.1:55794351-55963523 GCA_007258455.2 Sequoia sempervirens
TGGTATACTTTTGCACCAAAGGAATGGTAAACTGAACTTAGAGAATCTTTCTAATCTGGAGAAACATACAAATCTAAAAGGATTATCTCACATAATTGGAAATAGAGAGTATAAGGCAACACACTTGGTAGGGAAACAATGTTAAAAGCTTTGAGGAAGGGAATGCTTGGCAAGAAAACTCTATGAGTTGGTGAATGGTGATATGTACAAACTTATGAAGATAAATCTTATTGTTGGTGTAACATAATTTCAATTGTTTGTTGATGACTGACTATAATACAAAAATCAAAGTATATTTCTTAGAATGTCCAATGCTTTTGGGATCTCCAAACAATTTAAGGCTATTGCTAAAAGTGAAAATAATAGGTTAGCAAAGACTTTTCAAACTCACAATGAGCATGAATTCGCCTCTTGAAAGTTTGCTGATTTTGGTAAATACTAGACACATGGACATTTCACTGCCCCATATGCATCTCAGAAATTTTTTGTGTAAGAGAGAGAGAATCAAAAGGGCGATGAACATGTTGGGCATGATGAAAGAAACGACAGTTCCAAATAAGTTTTGTGTAAAAGAGAAAGAATCAAAAGGATAATGAACATTGAGGAGCATGATGAAATAAATGGCAGTTCCAAATAAGTAATGGCCAGATATTGTCCATACAATTGTCTATCCACTCCAAAATAGCCTTCTTAAGCACATAAAAATTAACTAGAGGCATAGACAAGAAGAAAACCTGAGGTAAATTTCAGAATCTTTGATTCAAATGCTTGTATCCTCATTCAAAAAGAAAATGATGTTAATTAGCCACAATTGTAAGGTATATATTTGGATTGATGTCTCTACCAATTAGGTTTGTAAATAGGATGTTGCACACAAAAACAAAATGTTTTTACATCTCACTCAGAATTTGGGCATACTGCAGATGCTCCATTCCAGATCAATACTAACAGAGCAGCAAACAAGAGGTTCAGAGTAATTTGAAGTATGTACAAGTGCCACATTATGAAAATACAGGAGAAATGGTTCACATTCATGATATTAAGTTTGAATCGTATCTGATTGAGGTTACTAGGAGTTCAGAACAGCAAGATGTTCCAATAAAGAAGAGACCCTAATGATACTATTCTACAATAGAAGGAACCAAAAAAATTGGGTTGTCTCAAGCACTTCCGTTGGAAGACCTGGCAAACAAACTATTTGTTTTAGGTCTCTAAATCACTGCTCCACTTCTTGCAATAAATCACTTATTTATGCTTCAAATTCTCTGAAATTTGGATTGTAGACTTCTCTATTAGCTCTTCAAAACCCCACTAAAAATCAGGAACGAATTTTGCAGGATTTGTGAGATATGCACTCTCCAAATAAATTGGGCAAAAACCCTAATTCTGCAATAAATCGCTCAATTCTGCTCCAATTCCTCTGAAATCTGGACTGTAGCTGCTCCAATATGTTCTTCAAAAACCCTTTAAAAATCAGACAAAAATTCGCCAAAATCTAGGAGATGTGTGTTTCACAAGATGACCTCCAAAATTGAAAAAAATGCCTTGTCGCAACAGTGCCAAGATCATGCTCTGATACCACTTGTAATGAAATAACTTGCACAATAGAAGAATATGATAGGAAATATGTTGCAAATACTCGATAATAATTGAGAATAACAAGCCACTTTGAGGGGGAAAACCTCCAAATATCTCCAATGATAACACAATTCACAATATGATGATGAAATGAGACTCACTACCTCCTATATATACCTTATTTATGCCTAGGATATCACCCAGGCCGACTTAGACAACCCTATATAAGCCCTAGGCCGACCTAATTAACTAAATAACAATATAATAATGATAATATGACTTAATTAAAAGTTAAGATAACCACAAGCCACGATGTACTCTAATATTAAAGGCATAGCAATAATAGCTAAGACTTACATGAAATGGATACCGTGCTTTCTTTTTATCTCTATACATTTTGCTGACTACTACCATTTGCCGACATATCTCAATGAAGATGAAATAATCACTTGCATACTTAGGCAATTTATATGGAGTGCCCTCAAATCCACCTAACCTAAGATATGTAAACTTGGGAAATTGAATGAAAATACTACCATTGTTTATTGCTCTATCTAATAAAATAAATACATGAATTAATAATAGAGACGACAATGCATACCAGTTACAGGAGTAAAATATATCTTTATTTGCACAAAAACTTATTATGGAGGAGGACCAAAGATGGTCAATCAAGGATCAAAGTCAATCAAACTAGATCATACCCCTAATCTTGATGACAAACAATCTATTTAAAGGACCCAACAATTGTCAAGAGGAACACAACTGTTGACCAACCAACGCTTATAACTACCTGTAATACATAGTCAAATAACCCATTTTATTGAAACATAATAATAGTCATTGTACACTAACTACATCATCCCCCACAAAGAAAAAGTCGTCTTCCAAACAAGTAAACATCAAGTAACATTAGGGAAGATTTTCCAAACTAATGACGATATTGTAGACAAGGATCTATAGACAAACTTGGAAGTGTACTTTGCAAACTTGGACTTGGAGAGTACTTGGCAAATCAAATGAGTTTGGTGGGGGTCTAGGGGCAAGGCACCAACGAGGTCAATGGGCGACGCCCCTTGCAAGGGTTGGGGGCAACACCCCCAACGAGGTTGAGGAGCAACACCCCTCGCAAGGTCTGAGGGAAAGGCAGGGTCGAGGGGCGAAGCACCCACCACCAAGCCCAAAGTAAGGCCTTCAAAACCGTGCAGACTTTCATGGTGCACATCATTTTCATGATTTTTTAAGAGGCAAAAAATAATGCTGACAAAGCCAAAAAACAAAGATTTTGGCATGTTTAACCAATATATGCTAATATATGAATAATGTTTTGGACCAAGCAACCAAAAGACCCTATCTAATTGCACAATGAAAGATAAGAATGCTACAACCAACCAATCACTAAGCCCATATAGTAATACAACATAGTTTGTCTGTGCCCAACTATGCACTATAGTGGAAGCACTGAGAATGCATTGTGGTTGAGAATATACTATATTATTCTTGAGAATTAACTATTGTTGAGAATGGCTCTCGAGAATAGACTATTGTTGAGAATAGTTCCCAAGAATAGACTGTTGTTGAGAATCTTGATTTGCAAAGCATACAATGGAATTTGCATGTTGTACAATCTTGTACAGTACAAAATTGTACCATACAATTGGAAATTTGTTGAGTTGTACAATACTGCATCATACAATGCAAGGATTGGCAAATAAAACCCTTCATAAAAGGAATGTACAATGCAAGGGTTGCACCATACAATATTGATGTGTGGTTTCCTTACTCTCAGTCGTACAATTTAGATTAAGTGATGAGGTAGTCATACAATGTAGACGGGGAGTTAAGATAGTCGTACAATAGTCATAGAAGGATTATATCTACATTGCCACCATACATTATTACTAGAGAAATAATATGGTTGTACAATGTTGCCAAATAGGTAGGGCAGTAAAATGTCGCCAAATCTATAGGGTCGTACAATGTAGACAAGTGATTTATAAGGTCGTACAATATAGTCAGACAAGTGAGATGGTCGTACAATATTGACAAGCAAGTGAGAGGGTCGTACAATAATGACAAGTAAGGCGACTACACAATATTGTCAAGGAAGTGATGTGACCATACAACATTGTAATGTCTCTTGTCCTAATTTTCCCTAGAAATTGCCTATTGACCACAAATTCCACAAACTAGGGTTAGGGCTTTCGTCTTATCAAATAAATAACTCTTTAATGAAGTAATCTTGGATTGAAACTTGCATTCACCACATGAACAACATTCCCCAATATGCATATATATTTGTTAGTATTAGATAATTACATCACATTTATAGATATTCAAGAAAGCAACATATGATAAACTAGGAGGAGGGACATGGAGGGTCCGCCCGAAGTCATATGCCAAGCCTAAGAGGTTGTATACCACAACTCTCCCCCTTGGCAACTTGTACCTTCTTTCCACATCCATATCACAACCTCGAAAGACACATGCCAACTAGTGGGAATGGGTGGAGATCACAAGCGGTCTTGGCACTTACCACTCCTCAGGCCCATCCTCACCTTGGGACTGGGCGGAGATTTTGAGTGGGATCTTTAGGCTCTCACCGCTTCCTCAAGCCCTTCCCACAAGGTGGGTTTTCAGACAGATTAATACACTCAAATTTATGCATAAAAATTTCCTATTCATTGACATTAATATACATATATAGATAAATCATTACCAATAGTAATTATACATCTATGGGTTCCTAATTATGCCAAATTAAATTCATACATGTATGCAAGATAGCTACAATCAGACTTCTCAGAATCAAGGCTATATATATATTGACCCAAATAGCAATAAGCAAAGTCTATAGATATAAATCGATATATATAGCACACACAGAATTAGATCGTTGCATAAAGTAACAGCATATGGAATCAGATTGATGCAAGAAGTGACAATTAATAATGCATATAGAATCATATCGATGCATGAAGTAACAATTGATAATGCATACAAAATCAGATTGATGCTTATTAAGAAAGGCAAATAACCGAATTACACCTGATTATATGAGTCGACCTGCTAATGATCAACAGTGCAGATAATCCCCTGGCTTTCCTCCACTGGTATCTATTTTCTCCTTTCTTGCTTGATGATATCTTTCTTTTCCTTCCTTGTTCGATGATGTCTCTTTGAATGAATTTGATGTCCTTAATATACCCTTTGATGTGAGCAATAGTGTCCATTAAATTGTGGTATCTTTTGGAATGGTTATGACTCTTTGCTAGCTAATCCTCTAATTGCTGTCATTAAGCCATCTTCTGTTCCAAATTTGATTACTTAAACACTTAACAAATAATGCCTTCTCATGAGGAATCGTGGCCCCTTATGCTAGTGCTAAGGATACCCGATAGACTCTTTTGCACCGCAACCAATACAAGCTTTGGATAAGATAAATGATGTTGAGTACGCATAGGTGTCTGACAATATTGCCAGTTCGAATGCCTCCAAATTTGTCTTGGCATTTGTCGAGTTTGTCTTATTCGAATTCCCTCATATATCTCGTCACCCGCATAATACACGGTTTGTGGTTGCCATAACATTGAGCCACGGATTCCCAATAGTTATCATACTCCTATCGAAGATTCATTTTTGTTATTTCTTTTGGAAGGACAAAAGAAGGTAATTAATATTAATTTATTCAGTTTGTTCGTTACACAAACAAGGCATGACATGGTCCGTCAAGGATAAAGGTTTACTGTGTTTTAAAAGGAAGTCAGCCAATATATATGGTCGGCCTCCTAAAAACAATATTTATTTTATTTATTTGTTTGGTCCATCGTTGCAATTTGCAGGGCATGACAAACATAAACCAATGGGTGAGGCCATACAATATAAGGCTTTTCTTGTCGTACAATAAGATTATTATGTTGTACCAATCTAAGATTTTTTCTTTTTCCTTTTTGCTATTTCTTCATCAATTACCCCTTTTTTGTGATTCAATTTTCAATATAATATTTTCTCCTTTTGGTATCCACTTTTTCCTTTTTGTTTATTTTTCTTTTTCTTTTTCTGTAAATTTTTTCGAAGTTGATTTAACTTGACAACAAGAATCTATATGCTCCAAGTTAAATATTTTACTCTTAGTAATCTTAGACATGTCATTAATTTTGCATTCTTCTAAATGCCAAATACCTCTACTAGAACTATCATCTTTTGCAAACCGTGAACTACATCCAACACACATAAACTATCCATTTTTTCAAGTCATTCTTCCTTGGCTGCTTATCATCACACAATCCTTATTCATCTTCATCAATCTTTGTAGCTTCAATAAAATTATAGTTTGACGGAAATACTTCATAATCCTCCATTTGCCAATGGAATGGGCCATAAGGAGAATTGGTTTCATCCTCCGAACATGATTGTAACTCCAAAATTCCTTTGTTGTTTGGTTCCATCGGACCTTGATTCTTGGGTGTCTAAACCTAACAAATCCAAGGAAGTTGCTTCCTCACTAATTTCTTGATTCTTCAAATCAATTATATCAACCAACCCCGACCCAACAATGTGTTGTAACTTTCTTTCTTAATGAAATGACCACAAAATTCAACAAAAATGCTTGGGTTCCTATAATTACCTTTTGTCCCTGTTAGTTCACCAAATTTGCACCCTATTTTGCTAAGCTCTTAATGAACTCAGCAGATTTGGACTAACATGGGACTGCTTTCAAGTTGTAGGTAACCTATTTGAAAGCAAACATCCGGACTATGGGCCGGCTTCCCCATTTGATGTCACCTAACTTTAAAACTTCAGAGATAAGGGTAAGAGTTTTCATAAAATAAACTTAATGCTGGAAAGAAAACTAAGACAATACACCAAAACAACCTAGACCTGCTTAATAGCTTCACACATTCAAATTAGTATCTCAAAGCTAACTCACACAACTCCCTTTCCAATGCAGTTCACATCAATAATTTATAAAGAGGTTTGTAACAGTGTTTTCAAAAGGAAAAATAGACTTCACAATCAATAACACCACTAAACAACACAGTTTATAACTTGTAAACTTACATTTTCTGTCAAATGGATGCATGAAACATGGGACAAGTTTGTAAGGAAAATAACTTTTCACAAAACAAACTAATCAACCATTAATGACACACCATAAAACATGAAGAGAGAAGATAAAAATGCTCCAATCTATTAATTCAAAGTGCTTACTGTATAATAGGTTTGTCTAAGTTACAATACAGCTTCATGAAAAACAACTCCAAGAAAGCAAGCTATCTTTCTGCTGGAAAAAGAAAGAACTCCCCCCAAAACTCAAGTATGAAGATACTTAAGCAAAACTGAAACCAAAAGCCCACACAAGTGTTTCTAGAAGATTAAGCTCGGATAAAACAGAAAAGGCCCCAAAAGAACCTTCTAGAGCCCTCTAAAATGCCTTCCACATGAAGGAAAAGTATGCCAAGTCAATAGTCACCCCAAAAATGTGACAAAAAATGCCTCCAGCTGGCCTCCCCTTCACAAAATCAGTCCAAACAATATCTCATACTTCCCACACTTCTGCAAGTCATCATTGGTCCTATTACAACATTTGACCACATTCCCCATCATGCAATATGTGTGCTTTTGAAAACACATGGCCTTTTACAGCATTAAAGATAGTGATTTTGTTAAGTGATTTATATAACATAAATTAACAAATCACTTTACAATTAAGCCCAAATCAAAGGGCCCCACCATTAAAAGGCATTACATTTGTGTTTGCAGCAACTAAAAGTGATTTTCAAATCACTTACATGATATTTCAAATATTGAGAACCAATGCAAACATATAATGTTATGGCTAAAAGTTTACAAAAGTCTCCAAGGCATTGACCACCAACTCCCCATATTCTGCATTTTGCCCACACGTCATATGCATTGTTTTACAAAAGCAAAATAGCACTTAGCCAATATGGCCGACTTCCAAATCTCTTGGAAAGCATATTCCACTTTGTATGGCATTAGACAAATACAAGGCATCACATAAGGGTCACATGGCAAATACATTGTTCGACACTCCCTTGTTGTATGTTGAAAAACACCTAGCAATGATTAGAAATAAGGGGAACAACCCTAAGACATAAAATGCCTAAGTGCTAACATATGATGTAACATGGCATGAAGACTTGGCAATGTTTTAAATAAAATGGAAAGTTTGAAAGGCATAGAATGCCTAAAGGAAAGCAAAGGTTTCGGCCCCCACATTTCTCATGTGTTTGATTTTAAAAAGAAAGGGATTAAAATCCCATCGAAATGTCAAAAGGCAGAGGTCAAACCCTAATGATAAAATACCAAAATGATGAAAAACATCATCATTTGGTCTTCGAAGAATCTGGAAAACTGCTCTGCCGCCATGAGGGTTTGGGAAGAACACAGAAAAATGATGTTTTCACTAGTTCTCAGTCGATTTTTTGACATTTTTGCATAAAAGCCACCATGGGAACTCAGGTAATTGTTTCTACTTGGCATAAACCTGCAATTTTTAACTTGGAGGCCATTTTTGGGCTCACAAGAAGCGGCCTGTAGCATTTTGATGGATCCTTTTCTGACCATACTGTTTCATCCGTCCTCCTTTTTTGTTGTTTCTGTTGCAAACAGCCACCAATGAGAAGTTCATGAAGCTTTGAGGAAGCTTTTTCAGTGACAAAAATCTATGCATTCTAGTATTCGAGCTCTGGTATGCTCCCAGCCGACCTTCATTCATTGTTTTTGCTTTTGTGTGAGCAAGAAAAGCTCGAATGGAAGATTTAAAAGTCCCTCATTTTTCTTTCCACCTTTGTAATATCGTTTAGAAATGCTTCATTACTGTAAATCTAGTGCATTTTTTGTTGTTTTATGGCCATAACAGATCACTGGCTGCGGCTATGAATAGGAACAAGGTGTCATATTCATTGTTTTGCAAAACCCTTTTGTATTTTCTTGATTTCCTTCAGTGAGTCAAAAGACATTGTTGCTGTCCTGAATGACATGAGAATATATATTGCTGTCCCACCTGAATCTGCCATCTGATTCCACCACATTTGTTTCCTTTTTTTCTCATGTGTGATACACAACTGTCTCCTCATTTTAACTTTATTGGACAGCCACATGTCACATATGTGGGTGACTTAACAGCTCACCTTCCTATGTGATGTGTGACTATCCCATAGGGTTACGGTGAGGGGGCTTGACAACAACTTGAAATGCTTCCTCATTGTTTAGAAGATGCATAATTGAACTTGATGCATCTATGAAGACACTTGATGCATCTCCAAAATCACTTCTTTTTATAAAATGGATCAAGGGTTCACTTAAGAAGATTGAAAGACATATCAGCACAGTATGTTGCATCTTTTGAATCTGATAATGAAAGTTGATCAACTAGTGTGATTCCATATTGATTTAATGCATTGATAACAGATAAATCTTTGATCAAGTTGCTCAATTTCCTTTTCTTTCAAAGCATGTTGAGCTCTACCCTTGTGGGAGCCACATTTACCCCACATGTTGTCAATTAATCTGATAATGAAACAATAATCAGACTTGTCCTAAATCTGCACATGAAGCAAACAGTTAGAAAATAAATGCATATGTCGGATTTGTTTGATGACTTCATTGTTTTCCGAAACATCCAAAGTTTGCATGCCTGTTTAATGCACTTATGGATCAGTTTATACATGCATAGGTAGGTGTGTATGTAAGGATTGAATCTTTCATTACTTAGAGCTTTGCTCTAACATCATGTTTTCTTCAAATGCAGGGTGAGGAGCACTACGGAGCTCGGAGGGACACAAGCGGCTTGGGGTAGCAACAGAGAGCAGTCGAGCAACCTGCAACAAGTCATTCTCAGGCAATGACTGGTTCCATTCTTATATGCACATTATCTCTTTCCTTTACTTATTCATGTATCAATTGCTTCATATGTTCATTGAATAAGAGAGATAGTCCCTTGGCTTGTGAGGGACATGTATATTTCAAGATTATTAATAAAAGACTACATTTGTATATCTATGATTCTCTTTCACATTTGTTGTAATGCAACATTGAAATGACAAAATGTAATCTGCTTAATTGACAATCACTCCATGCATATTGAAACTAGCAGTTTTATGGTTTATCTTTTGAATGTTTAAACAATCATGAAAAGAACAAACACTAAGTTACCTGATTTCAGCTAAAAGCTAAAAATCAGGTAACAATCCCATTATAAATCCGAGTATCTTAATACCTTATTGATCTACACCCACTAGTTGAAAAGTTGAAGGCCAAATGGTCAGCTTGCCCAAACTTCTCCAAGTGTCTTTTGGAAGTACGTTCACACCAGACCCACCATCAACAATTATATTGGTGAGATTCCTTCCAAGGATCTCCATAGCCACCACCACTAGTTTCTTTGTCGTATTAACTATTCGTAACATTGGATAGATCACTCGATCGACTGAAAATGGGGGTTCAGTTATTGGATTTTCATTCTTGCCAGATCCCAAATGGGTTGTATAATTGTTCCCCAATACAATAGCATTTCAAAGTTTAGGAAGACTTTGTAATGATCCACTACTTTAACTGGTACGATAGTTTCAAGTACTTACCTTGTAATATTTGAACTAAATGGTAATTGATGTCTTACCATAGTTGTGTTTGGATTTGAGTGGCGTCATTCATTAGCCATAGCATTCTCCACTTCAACCCTTACTTCAAGAAGCCTTTCTTTTTTTGTACATGGGTTCGAGTACATAGCCTTCTTTGCTTGGGCACAAGGAACGACCAATACTTCATTATGCCTTATATCAATGATGTTGACACTAGCCTTTTGCTTCAAACATCCATGTCTTCATAGTCTCCAATTCCACACCACTTGCAAAATAGTTGCAATATGTCTTGCTTGTTCCTGTAGTCTCTCGCAAAATGTCCCCATTCATTACACTGTCGACATTGTATGATCAAATGTCCCTTGGGGTTATTGTATTTGACTTTGTCCTCTTTGATTTTGATAACCGCTTGGAGATGCATTTTGTGGCTTTGATGGAGTGGACTACTCTCCCTACACAAAGGGTACTTTTGTACTCCTAGTCTTCAAATTGTATGTGCACTCCTTTATTGAATGACCCATAACCTGGAAAATCTCAAAAAACATCTTTCTAGGGCAGTCAACTTTTGTATGCCCCTCAGTTTTGCACTTAGTACACCATAGTTCATTAGTTTCTTTGTTGGTTTCTTTCTCCACCTTCAATGCTTTCATCATTCGGAGGATGTCCCTCTAAAGTGCTTGTACCATTCCCAATTCATTGTCACCATTGTCATTTGAACTTCCATCTTCCTCTATTTTTCTTTTACTAGCAAGGACATTTTATCTTCACTTTCTATGTCCATTGCTCAATTGTAGGCTTCTGAATAGGAAGAGGGAGGTATTGCCTTCATCTTTTTCTTAATGATGGAAGTAGACCTTTGCTGAACCATCGCTTTTTTAGATCAGCTGATTGGTTTCCAATTTTACAAGTTCTTTGAGCCTATGATTGTAAGCTCTCACATTTTCATGCTTCCCCTACTTTGTATTGTAAATTTTTGCTACAATCTCATTGTCATCACAAAGAAGTTTGAATTCTCTTTCAAATGCTTTTCTTAACAAGTCCCATGTAGCTTTGGAGGTTGCTTCGAGCTCTATGCACCAATCTATTATTATACCCCTCAAGGTCACTGGAAATGATCTCAACCAATGGGATCTATCGTCCTGGCCATTGGCTATCCACATATTGTTTCACATGTTTTACAATGTCGTAAAGGAATCCCCCAATTCGTTGCTTGTGAATTTTGGGAGTTTCTAACTCTCCACATTCGGACTTGCCAAGCGAGTCATCATCTTTGTTCCCTAATGCAAGCTTTGTGAGTGGAACCTAGTTGGGGAGTTTTTCTTTATACGTTTTGATACTTCCTTGCACTATCAACCACGTAAGAATCCTCTAATTGTCCTATGTCAACATTCTACACACTCAAGTTGCCCTCAAAATCTTTCTTGTACTCCCTTTGTCCTAGAGTTTTAGGCTCAAATCCTCCAACTATCGACTCTTCTGTAAGTAGTAATTCTTCAATGTGGTGGATATTGTTCTCATATGTTTCTAAGAGTGAGTCAATGGACTGTCCCTCCCACTCTTCTTTGTATGGTGGTAATTGTACTAATGATTTATCGGCTTGGTCAGCAAGATCCATGTATGCTTCATCAGGGAGCAATAAATGCATTGCTATTTCCTCCCACTCTACCTTTTGTATTCTGTTGTCGTGGAAGTCTTTTTCTCTTACCGACTACAACTTTGACTAATGCTTCGACTCTTACTTCATTATCGGGATGGATTTGAACTTTCGGTTAATAACCCTTCAATTTCTTCAACTATTCCGCTTAACCTTCTTCTTCATTCCCTATGCTCAATGATCCTTAAAGATCGCCTAATCTCTTGGTCTTGACCACATTGTGATCTCTTCCTTCCTTTATTGGGGTTTAAGGGCATGAATCTCTCAAATCTGACCTGATTTCTTTTAAGGCAACAACGCCAAATGTTTACTACTCTATCTAATAAAATATATTAATAATAGAGATGACAATGCATACCAGATACAAGAGTAAAATATATATTTATTCACACATAAAATTATTGTAGAAGAGGACCAAAGATGGTCAACCAAGGATCAAAGTTGATCAAACTAGATCATACCCCTTTCCTCGACAATACACAATCTATTTCAAGGACTCGACAATTGCCAAGAGGATCATAACCGTCAATCAACCGACACTTATAACTACCCAAAGTTGACAAACAATTAGTACTTAGTCAAATAACCCATTTTCTCTGAACATAATAATAGTCATTGGACACTAACTACAACTATATTGTATGAATAATTGAAAAGGTTCAGGTGAAATTCTTCGTCCAATATCTCCTTCAAATTCTCTCACAATTGTTAGTTTTAGACCAGAAATGTAAATAAGCAGAAATACAACACACTGAACAAAGAACACAGCAAGTTACCCTGGGAAAACCCTCCTTTCTCAAGGGAGAAAAACCCAGCAAAATATATCTCTTATATATAGAAAGAATAAGAGCAGAAATCTGCTTACAAATCAGACCCTTCTCAAGGGCGAATTTGATACAATAAATAGATAACTCTCTCCTTTATACAAGCTGAATATAATTATCCTTGAAATTTGATCTGCTGCTAAAGATGGCGATCTGCTGCTAAGTGGGAACTCCTTCTTGAGAAATGTGAATGAAAATGAGAATGAATTGATGTGTAAATGAATGATCACCACCTTGTATATATACAAAACTATGTGACTTTTCATCTAGGTTGGCCTCTTTGAAGAAAATAAAAAATATAAAACATCATTTGTAACAAGGTTAACCTACCTTGGTAATCATTTATTATTTTAAATTTGAGAGAAAAACATCTCCTGCCACTATAAACATCAACACTCCCTCTTAGCTAGGGAGGTATTTTTCCAATAATCCTCGTCATGGAGTCTCTCAACATGACATCCACAATGGCTACACCCAATTGTGGAAATCCACATCTCAGTCTCAGAGATGTACAAGAGTTCATCACGGAGTTTCTCAACGTGATGTTGTCATGGAGTCTCTCAACATGACATCCACCATGGCTACTCCCATGTCTGGAAAGAAACATGTGTACAAGTGTCCATCACGGAGTCTCTCAACGTGATTTCGTGGAGTCTCTCAACATGATGTCCACCATGGCTACTCCCATGTGTGGAAAAACACAAGTACAAAGGGTTCATCACGGAGTCTCTCAACGTGATATCGTCATAGAGTCTCTCAACATGACGTCCACCATGGCTACTCCCATGTGTGGAAAGAACCACATCTCCATCTCAGAGATGTACAAGGGCTTTCACCTCATATTTCTCCGTCTCAGAGAAATATCCATTATAGCAAGGCTCACTAATGTTGAGTCTCCCTCTTGGCCAAGGTGACATTCTCCCCAACTCCAAGCTTGTCCCGAAAATGTGCAAACTTCACTCTGGAAAGAGGCTTGGTAAGAATATGAGTCGTCTAATCATCAGTGCAAATGTACTTGAGTTGAATTGCTTTCCTTAACACCATATCTCTGATGTAATGATACTTGATCTCCACATGCTTTGTCCTATCATGAAACACCGGATTTACTGAGAACTTCACACAGCTTTGATTGTCACAATGAATCACCATCGGCTCCAATGATTGCCCAAACAATCCTACAAGGAGCTTTCACAGCCACACTGCTTTTCGAGCTACTACACATGCTACAATATATTCAACCTCTCCAATGCTAAGTGCCACAGAAGTCCGCTTCCTGCTACACCAAGAAATCATGGCAAACCCCAAGCTGAAGCAACATCCAAAGGTGCTCTTCCTATCAATTACACTCCCGGCCCAATCAGAATCAAAATAGCCTTGTAACTTAAGATCTTCATAGGAAGTATATCTCAAGCCATATCCCACGATGCTACGCAAGTATCTCAAGATATGCTTTGCTGCAACTAGATGTATTTGTCTTGGCTCACACATGAATTGGCTGAGAGCATTGACCGCATAACAAAAACCTGGTCTAGTATTGACTAGATACATCAATGATCCAATCAATTGTCTATACATGGTGGGATCTACCAAATCTAAACCAGCTGTTGAGTCACTCAACTTCTTCAAATTTGTCTCCATAGGTGTAGACATAGACTTGCAATCCATCATCCCAAATCTCTTCAAGATGTCTATAGTGTATTTCCCTTGACTTAAAATAATCTCATTAGGTCTTTGCCACACTTCCAGTCCCAGGAAGTAATGCATAAGACCAAGATCCTTCATCTCAAACTCGAAGGCTAACTCTTTCTCGCATTTGACAATGAGATACTCTACTCTAGTAAGAAATAAATCATCAACATAAAGAACCAATATCAAAGCCTCACCATCAACTACTTTGAAGTAAAGATTGGAATTTGCATCATTCTTGGAGAACCCCAAGCTCATTAAATATCGATCAATCCTTTCATACCATGCACGAGGTGCTTGCTTAAGGTTGCACAATGCCTTCTTCAATCTGCATACATGAGACTCCTTCCCATGAATCACAAAACTATCTAGCTGCTCAATGTACACTTCTTCAATCACACCATTAAGAAATGTAGTCTTTACATCCATTTGATGTAACGTCCAGCCTTTAGCGGATGCAATAGCAATAATTGTCCTGATAGATGTGTATCGAGCAACAGGAGCAAATGTCTCCTCATAATCTATTCCCTCCTTCTTAGAGAATCCTCTTGCCACAAATCTCGCCTTGTGCTTCTCAATGCTACCATTAGCTACATGCTTGATTTTGTAGAGCTACTTGGAAGACACAACCGATTTCCCTTCAGGTCTCGGAACAACATCCCATACATCATTCTTGATCATAGACTGATATTCTTTTGTCATTGCATCTCTCCATACCTGTTGGTTGGATGCTTCTTCAAAACTGGAAGGCTCAAAATCAATGATGTGACTCATCAATGCCACATAACCTAGAAACTTTTGCGGTCTCTTGCTTTCCCTAAAGGTGCCTCGAGGAGCTGCATACTTTTCTGCCTCTTGCATAGTTTGTCGAGCCCATAGAGGTCTCTTCCAACCTATAGCAATGTCTCTCGGCCCATTAGTTGGTTCTATGGGATCAACTGGATCAATAGTCTCAGCTGGTTCATTGGACTCCCTTTGAATCTCAGGAGTATGATCAGGAGATATGTCCATATCTTGAGGAGTCTCCTGCTCTTCACTGTCTATCTCCATGTAAGACCCTTTAGATTTTTTGAAGGCTACTTCCTCTTCGAAGGAGACATCCCTGCTGATCTCAATCTGTTTCTGCCCTGCAATGTAGACTCTGAAGGCCTTTGAAGACTCGCTATATCCCACGAATATTCCTTTCTTGCTTGAAGGTTCTAGCTTCTATCTTTTATCCTTAGGCACATGAATATAAACAGGAAAACAAAAAAAATTTAAATGACTAACCTCAGGTTTCACACCTGTGAAGGCCTCTTCAAAAGTCATGTTTCCCAATATTCGATGAGGGCTTCGGTTCTGAACATACACGGCGGTTTTGGAAGCTTCTGCCCAAAGGAAAGTCTGTAAATCTTGATCATGAATCATAGCCTTGGCTGCCTCAACTATGGATATGTTCTTTCTTTCGGTAACTCCATTTTGTTGAGGGTTGTACGTGATGATGTTCATGTACAACGTCGGTCTCTACTTCCAGCTGATCTCCCTTACATATTGAATAAATTAGATAATAGCCTTTGACTATCTAATTTATATATATTGCGATTTAATGAAGTGGCTCAATCTTCCATTAAGGCCGACCTTGATTCAAATACTGAAGAGGCACGATTTTTTATGAAGGTGTGATTTAATTAAAGCCGACATCATTTGTTATGAAGAGTTGTGATTTGTTTATTGAGGCCGACATCCATGAAGAGACACGATTTCTTGAAGCCAACATCACGTATCTTAAAGTCACGACTTTTGGATAGGGGCCGACATGAACAATTAAAAGGGTTGCGTCTCACCTATTCATTTGTATATATACTCATTGATTCGTCCATTGTAATCATCCATATTCAGTTCGGTTATTCACAAAAGTTCGATATTTTCAAGTGCGAGTTTGTATTCAAGTGCAGATCGATTCTTGATAGAAGGTTGTGTATTATCACTGAGATTTACATCATTGTGTTGTATTTGCATCAGTTTGTGGTGCCCATTATTGGCCTTCATATCGGCCTTTGTTAAGGAGACTCTTGTGTTTACATATCAATATATAAGTGATATATTGTTGTTGGGTTTTTCTCCCTCAAGAGGAGGGTTTTCCCAGGGTATCTGTTGTGTCTTTGTGTCTGATTTTTGAATTAAATTCTGTGCATTTAAATCTGATCACTAAATTTAACATGGTATAAGAGCGGGTTTGAGGAGATCGTGATCAGATTTGTTCTTACAGCAATACTCTATTCTCTTCTTTATACTTCTTTGTCTATCCCTACCTTAGTCAAGATGGTGAACGGTTTGAAGATTGAGGATAGACTCGAGGGAGCATCCAACTTCACATCATGGAGATTCAGGATCATGCTTACCTTGCAAGAGAATGGCTTGGGTGGGTTTGTGGAGTCCAGTGTTCCTGAACCTAAGGAGGAAGAAGAAAAGTTGCAGTGGAAGAAGAAAGATATCAAGGCAATGAAAATATTGGTTGATTCTGTTAAGGATCATATCATTCCTATTGTCTCTAAGTTGAAGACGGCAAGAGACATGTTTAAAACATTGGAAGAAATGTACGAAATCAACAATACCAGCCGGGCACTTGCACTGAAGCAACAACTACACCATGTGAAGATGGCGAAAGGAGAATCAGTGATTGCATACTTCATGAGGATTTCAGATTTGAGAGATCAGCTCTCAACAATTGGCCATATGGTTGACGACAAAGACTTGACTATGCTTGCTCTCAATGGTCTTCCTTTGTCTTGGGAATCCTACATTCAGGGAATCAGTGCAAGATCAAAATTGCCTAAGTTTGATCATCTAAGGGCAGACTGCATTCAAGAAGAATCAAGGTTGGTGGCTAGAGGCATTGGTCTAAGTTCAAAGAATGAAGATATTCATGTTCTCGCCTCCCATGTTTCGAAGAAGAAAGGAAAAGATGGAAAGAAAGGGTTCTTCAAGAGGAATCGAGATAAGGGAAATGATGATACACCCGCCTCCAAGAAGAAGAGAGACATGTCCAAGATTCAATGCTTTAGGTGTGATAAGTTTGGCCACTTTGCTAAGCATTGTCCAACTAGACCTAAGCAACAAGCCACCGTTGCAGATGTTGATGATGTTTCTCCACAGAAGGATTCATGTGAATACTTGTTCTATTCAGCATTGTCAAGCAATGTACCTACAGATACCAACACTTGGCTGATCGATAGTGGTGCTTCTCGACACATTACCGGATTTAAGGAGCACCTATCAAGTTTGATGGAGAAAGATTCTTCCAAACAAGTTATTATCGAAGATGATGCTGGCTACTCCGTGAAAGGGATTGTGACCTCTACTCTTCATTTGGATTTCAGAATTACACTTCAGTTGAGAGATGTTCTTTATGTTCCAGGAATCAAGTGCAATCTCATCTCCACTTCAGCTCTAGAAGATAAAGGATATCAAGTTGCCTTCTCCAAAGGCAAAGTTCTTGTGTGGATGGAGAATTCCAGTTTCAAGGATGCTCAAGTAATTGGTGTTAGACATGAAAGCCTCTATAAGCTATGTACGCGTCCTCTACAAGCATTAGTTCATGATTCTTCAAGCCGATGTGATTTGTGGCATTGAAGATTGGCTCACCTTCACTTCCGAGCCTTACCTATCATGGAGAAGATGGTCACTGGACTTCCTAAGTTCAATCAAGAGCATGAAGGAACTTGCAAAGGATGTGCTATGGGTAAGAATTCAAAAGCTCCTTTCCACATTAGAGAAAGTAGATCTAAGCGTATTTTAGACCTTATTCATTCTGATTTATGTGGACCTATGTTTGTTCCTTCTTCGAGTGGTTTCTTGTATTGTGTTCTTTTTATTGATGATCACTATAGAAAGACTTGGATCTATTTTTTGAAAACTAAAGAATCTGAGGAAGTGTTAGAAAGGTTCAAGGAGTTCAAAGCTCTAGTAGAGAATCTTTCCGGTAAAAGAATCAAGATCCTCAGATCTAATAATGGAGGAGAATACACCTCTAGGAGCTTTCAAAATTTCTGCATTGATGTTGGGATTAAGAGGGAGTTTTGTGTTCCCTATAATCCTCAACAGAATGGTGTTGCAGAGAGAAAGAACAGGACGATCATGGAAGCAGCAAAAGCCATGATTCATGACCAGGATCTGCAAACCTTCTTATGGGTAGAAGCTTCCAGGACTGCAGTATATGTTTAGAATAGAAGTCCTCACAAGGTCTTGGAGAATATGACTCTAGAAGAATCCTTTACAGGGAAGAAGCCCGAGGTTAGTCATTTGAGGATCTTTGGATGTCTTGTCTATGTTCATGTTCCAAAAGAAAAGAGAACTAAGTTGGAGCCTTCTGGCAAGAAGGGAATATTTGTGGGCTATAGTGAGACATCAAAAACCTACAGGATATATGTTCCAGGTCAAAAATTGATTGAAATCAGTAGAGATGTCACATTCGAGGAAGATGTTGCATTTAGAAGATCCAAGGGAACTCATGTGGAGATTGACTATGACGAGCCTCCTCAAGATATGGAAGTTGACCATACTCCTGAGATTCAGAGGGAGACTTCAGAACCAAAGGAAGATGTTGATCCAGTTGAGCCCTTGGAACCTACTGATGGGCCTACCGATATAATGATTAGAAGAAAGAGACCTCTTTGGGCTAGACAAACTATGCAAGAGGCTGAAAGGTTCGCAACTCCTAGAGGTACATTCAGAGAAAGTAAAAGGCCACATAAGTTCTCTAGTTATGTTGCCTTGATGAGTCAGATTATTGAGTCTGAGCCTTCTAGTGTGGAGGAAGCCTCCAGTCAACAGGTTTGGAAAGATGCTATGTCAAAGGAGTACCAATCAATTCTCAAGAATGATGTTTGGGACATTGTTCCTAGACCCGAAGGCAAATCTGTGGTATCTTCGAAATGGCTCTTCAAGATCAAGCATGCAGCTAATGGGAGCATAGAGAAGTACAAGGCAAGATTCGTGGCTCGAGGGTTCTCTCAAAAAGAGGGAGTTGATTATGAAGAAATTTTTGCTCTTGTTGCTCGCTATACTTTTGTCAGGACTATCATTGCCATTGTTGCATCTAGAGGATGGAAGATTCATCAAATGGATGGGAAGACAGCTTTTCTGAATGGTGTGATTGAGGAAGAAGTTTTTATCGAGCAACCTGATGGGTTCGAGGTACATGGGAAGGAGTCTCATGTTTGCAAGCTGAAGAAGGCCTTGTATGGTCTTAAGCAGGCTTCTCGTGCATGGTACGAAAGAATTGATCGTTACCTGTCAAGTTTGGGCTTCTTGAAGAATGATGCTGACTCTAATATGTACTTTAAGGTAATTGATGGTGAAGCATTGATTTTGGTTTTATATGTTGATGATTTGATTCTTACTGGAGAAGAGAGCCTAATCATCAAATGTAAGAAAGAGTTGGCCTCTGAGTTTGAGATGAAAGACCTTGGACTTATGCACTACTTCCTTGGCTTAGAAGTCTGGCAGAAACTAGATGAGATGATTCTAAGTCAAGGGAAGTACACCATTGATGTACTTAAGAGGTTTGGTATAATAGATTGCAAATCAATGTCTACACCTATGGAGACCAACCTACATAAATTGGAGGAGGTTGCAGCTAGTTCAGACTTGGTGGATCCTACAATGTAGAGACAGCTGATTGGGTCCTTGATGTATCTAGTTAGCACCAGACCAGATATATGTTATGCTGTGAGTGCACTTAGTCAGTTCATGTGTGAACCGAGACAGATACATCTTGTTGCAGCTAAACATATCTTGAGATACTTGCGTGGCACAGTTGGATATGGGTTGAGATATTCTTCAGATGCTGACTTGGAGTTGCATGGTTATACTGATTTTGATTGAGCAGGATGTGTCACAGATCGGAAGAGCACCTCTGGATGTTGCTTCAGTTTGGGATTGGCTACGATTTCCTGGTGCAACAGGAAGCAGTCTTCTATAGCATTGATTACAGCAGAGGCAAAATATATTGCAGCTTGTATGGCAGCTCAGGAAGCAGTGTGGCTTCATAAGCTCTTTGCAGGATTGTTTGGACAATCAATGGAGCCTACTATCATTCATTGTGATAACCAAAGTTGTGTGAAGCTTTCTATCAATCCTGTGTTTCATGACAGAACCAAGCATGTTGAGATAAAATACCACTATATCAGAGATATGGTATATACAGTTGAGATATATCAACACTAATGAGCACACGGCAGACATTCTCACCAAGCCTCTCTCCAGGATAAAGTTTGTGTACTTTCAAGATAAGCATGGTATGGTGGAGAATCCAACCTTAACAAAGAAAGAGTCTCTGTATTAGTGATAGCCTATAATGAGTTCTTCTCTGTGAGAGAAGTTCGAGGTGAAATCCCTTGATTAATGAGTTCTTCTCTGTGAGAGAAGTTTGAGGTGAAATCCCTTGATTAATGAGTTCTTCTCGATAAGAGAAGTTCGAGGTGAAATCCCTTGATTCCACCCTCTGAGAGAGTCATGGTGGATGTCATGTGTGTGACTCCATGACAGCATCACGTGAGAGAATCCGTGATGATTTTTTTTGTACTTGTGTTTCACCCTTTGGGAGAGCCATGGTGAAAAGGTGACAACATCACGCAAGTGATGAACACTTGTACATACCATATGTGGTTGTAGCCATTATGGTTGATATCATGCCGAGGTGATATCTAATAGCACGATGAGGTGATATTCTTCCTTTCCACATTTGGTTGTAGCCATTGTGGTAGACATCACGTTGAGGTGATATGTCTTGTGTGGCTGGAAGTATTCTCCCTAGTTGAGAGGGAGTGATGATGTTCATGTACAGCATTGGTCTTTACTTCCAGCCAATCTCCCTTACATATTGAATAAATTAGATAATAGCCTTTGACTATCTAATATATATATATATATATATATATATATATATATATATATATATATATATATATATATATTGCGATTTAATGAAGTGGCTCGATCTTCTATCAAGGCCAACCTTGATTCAAATACTGAAGAGGCACAATTTCTTATGAAGGTGCAATTTAATTAAAGCCGACATCATTTGTTATGAAGAGTTGTGATTTGTTTATTGAGGCCGACATCCATGACGAGACACGATTTCTTGAAGCTGACATCATGTATCTTAAAGTCACGACTTTTGGATACGGGCCGACATGAACAATTAGAAGGGATGCGTCTCTCCTATTCATTTGTATATATACTCATTGATTCGTCCATTGTAATCATCCATATTCAGTTCGGTTATTCACAAAAGTTCGATATCTTCAAGTGCGAGTTTTTATTCAAATGCAAATCGATTCTTGATAGAAGGTTGTGTATTATCACTGAGATTTACATCATTGTGTTGTTGTATTTGCATCAGTTTGTGGTGCCCATTATTGGCCTTCATATCGACCTTTGTAAAGGAGACTCTTGTGTTTACATATCAATATATAAGTGATATATTGTTGCTGGGTTTTTCTTCCTCAAAAGGAGGGTTTTCCCAGGGTATCTATTGTGTCTTTGTGTCTGATTTTTGAATTAAATTCTGTGCATTTAAATCTGATCACTAAATTTAACAGTATAGAACACGAAACTCCCTCTTGATCCCTGCCTCAATGCAGAAATTACGGAAACCTCCAGAAGTGTATTCTCCTCCATTGTCTGATCTCAGAACTTTAATCCTTTTCCCAGACATGTTTTCAACTTGAGCCTTGAATTCTTTGAATCTATCTAGTACTTCTTCAGACTCCTTAGATTTCAAGAAGTAAATCCAAGTCTTTCAAGAATAATCATCAATGAAAATCACATAATACCAAAATTCACTCAAAGATGAAACAGACATTGGTCCACATAAATCAGAATGAACAAGATCTAAAATTCCCTTTGATCTACTGTCACTACTATGAAAGGGACTCTTGATGTTCTTACCAAGTGCACATCCTTTGCAAATGTCATTGTACTCCAGACTGAGCTTTGGTAGCCCAGTAACCACCTTCTCCATGGATGGAAGAGCTCTGAAGTGTAAGTGAGCAAGTCTCCTGTGCCATAGCTCACTCGAACTGATAGAGTCGTGCAATAATGCCTAAACTGGACGAATAGAAAGTTTGTATAGGCTCTCTTGACGAACACCAATCACACGAGTTGATTTGATACTAGAGTTCTTAGGCCAAACAAGAACTTTCCCTTCAGAAAAAGCAACCTAGTACCCTTTGTCCTCCAATGCTGAAATGGAGACAAGATTGCTTTTGATTCCTGGTACAAACAAAACATCACTCAAATGAAGAGGGATGCTAGAATCTAGATGAAGAGAGGTGGTTCCAACTCCTTTTACTGAATAACATGCATCATCTCCGATTATCACTTGCAAGTTGGTTTCTCTTTCTACCAAGTTCGAAAGATGTTCTCAATATCCTGTAATGTGTCGTGAAGCACCACTATCAATCAACCAAGTGTCACTGTCAGTTGGAACATTGCTTGAAAGAGCGGAGATGAATAGAAATCCCCCTGAGTCGTCTCTAGATTCCTTTTAAGGTGACACATCATCAACATCTGCAGTAGAAGCATGTTGCTTTGGTTTTGACATGCAATTTCAAGCATAGTGACCATACTTGTCACACCTAAAACATTGAATGTGAGAGAGAACCTTCTTCTTCTTTGGTTCGGGAACAGAATCTGATTTTTTGTCTCTATTCCTCTTGAAATTGCCTTTTCTCCCTTCTCTTCCTTTCCTTCTAGAAGCTGGAGCAGCAAGGACATGATTTTCTTCATTATGAGAGCTTCGCCCATTTCCTCTTGCTGCCAATCTGGATTCCTCTTGAATGCAATCAGCTCAAAGACGATCAAACTTGGGCAACTTAGATCTCCCACTAATGCTTTGGATAAAGGGCTCCCAAGATTGAGGAAGACTATTCAGTGCCAACATAACTAGGTCTCTATCTTCAACTATATCTCCAATGGTGCATAGCTGATCTCTCAACTCAGCAATCTTCATGAAGAAGGAGATGACTAAATCTCCTTTAGCAATTTTTATATGATGGAGCTGTTGTCTCAATGCAAGGGCTATGCTGGTATTGTTGATATCATACAATCCTTGTAGAGCCTTGAACATATCTTTGGTTGACTTCATCTTGGAGATAATTGGCACTAGATGATCCTTTACGAAGTCTATCAAGATCTTCCTAGCTTTCGTGCCATTCTTCTTCCATTGACTTTTCTCAGCATCATCGGATGGCTCGAGCACATCATTTTCCATGAAATCTAGAAGATCATTTTCTTCTAAGGCAATAAGAACTCTGAATTTCCAAGAGGTGAAATTTGATGCACCATCAAGCCTATCTTCAACCTTAACTCCGTTCACCATCTTTGATACTTAGATAGACTGCCCTAAATAAGGAGATGACTTGGTTGCTTAAACAAATCTGATCCCAACTTGCTTAAACCCGCTTTGATACCATGTTAGTTTTAGACCAGAAATGTGAATAAGCAGAAATACAACACACTGAACAAAGAACACGGCAAGTTACCCTAGGAAAACCCTCCTTCTCGAGGGAGAAAAACCCAGCAAAATATATCTCTCATATATAGGAAAAATAAGAGCAGAAATCTGCTTACAAATCAGACCCTTCTCAAGGGCGAATTTGATACAATAAATAGATAGCTCTCTCCTTGATACAAGCTGAATATAATTATCCTTGAAATCTGATCTGCTGCTAAGTGCAAACTCCTTCTTGAGAAATGCGAATGAAAATGAGAATGAATTGATTTGTAAATGAATGATCACCACCTTGTACATATACAAAACTAGGTGACTTTTCATCTAAGTCGGCCTCTTTGAAGAAAATAAAAAATATAAAACATCATTTGTAACAAGGCCGGCCTGCCTTGGTAATCATTTATTATTTTAAATTTGAGAGAAAAATATCTCCCGACGCTATAAACATCAACAACAATTAACATGCTGAAAGCATCACTCACTCTCTTATAATCCTTATTTCCAACGTCTTGTTGAAGCTAAGGATCATATGCTCCATTTGTCTACAGATCAATCTACTCCTTCATGCTTGCAATAGCATAGAATAGATAGAGGGCATATAGAAAATTTGTTTTTTCTGAAAATTGATCAATTGATCATGCTTATGATCACTTATTATTTGCCCCCAATCAATATATTGTGACTCATAACCAATTGTCAGAACAAATTGGCACATCCAATATTCAAAAACATCAATGTCTTTACTCCCAACAACCCTATTTAATAGAGTGATTATGTCAGATACCCCTACACAAAATGCCCCTGACACAAGCCTTTGGCAATCTGAGATTTTCTCTTTTTGGGCGTCTTCAACCAGCTTTTAGCAATATTGTTCAAGCAAACATCCCTCTTTCTTGGAAATAATGGTCAACCATTTCAAAACTTATATCAGCAAAGGCATCCCTCGAAGGCAATCTAAGAACAACACTAATGTTCGGGCCATCTAATCTAGCAACCACTCTATCACCAACAGCACTAATTTCCCTAGTGTCTAGTTTGTAATGCTTGACGCATGCTAAGACCAAATAGGCATATTAAAAAGCTAATGGAAATCCATCAACATGAATTAGAGACCACTTATAAAAATTGCTTCTTCCATGGGCTGCCTAGGGTTTTCCTGCATCCTCTCCCAAAAATCATTCATGTCAATATGCCCAAGCTGCCTATCCCCAACCTTATCCAACAAATTGTGAATGATAGTGGGATGTTTGTAACCCTGCTATTCGTATTTCGTTTTGGGAGGCTTTGAAATTAACCAAAGGTAATGAGCTAGGGTTTCAAGGAAAAACTAATACACAAAAATGGAAAGGATGTTGCTTATGCACAAACAATGTTGTCGTTGATTGCAGTTCATTAAAAGTAGGTGGAAAAGAAAATGAGGGATAAAAAGGATGAGACAACAAGATACAACAAGAACCTTTAACAAATTTGCAATTTAACACCTCAAACAGCTTAAAACACCTTGAAAAATAGAGGCACACCTCTCAACATGAAAACAAAATGAATGGTAGTGTTGTGACCTTTTCACACATCGCCCCATTGCAAATGGGGACCCCCTTGTTTATTTTGCTTTTTGGGTTTTGCCTTGGCGTCGCAATTGCTAATCACCATTTTACAATGAGGATTTAAAGTTTTGAGAAATCACCCGGGTCAAATAAAGAATTTAGGCTCAGAACAATGCCTAGATGTCGTCAAAGTGTTCAAAAGGTCCAGAGGACGAAGAACGCCATTGCTTTGAGTCAATTCTAACACTTCCTATCTTTTAGGGATTCTGCTTTTTTGCTTTTTCTATTTTTGGCACTTTGGGACCAATCTAGGAAGCAGCTTTTCGGTTTGCTTTTTGCTTTTTGCTTTTTGCTTTTTTCAGCTTTTTTGAAAGTTGACCTAGGGTTGGGTCCCACAGGTCACTATATCAACGTTTTCATCTTTAGAATCGAAAATTTGTGCCTCTAAGAATAAAAAGCAAGAAGATCTCCAGGAAAAGGTAAAGTTTGCCCAAGAGTAGATGGCAAAGATCAAGCCAAGTCCGCCCAAAGGGAAGTGCATCATGTCTAGGCCAAGCCAAAGTCCGCCCTAGCATAAGGAACTCCAAGTCCGCCATGCTTTGGCATGAAATTCTCCAACTCCACCTTAGCAAATGAGCAAAGTGGCACAACAACTATGAAATCCGCCAAGGAAAACTCAGAAAATTGGCTAAGTGTTGACATCTTGGGAAGGAAAACTCAGAAAAATGTCTTAAGTGTTGAAGTCCGCCCAAGTTAGAGAGATGTCAAGCATGAAGTGAAATCCACCTACACATGGCATGAAGTTGGTAAAGTCCGCCTAGACACCAAGGAAAGATGCCAAGCACGTCATAAAGTCCGCCTAGAGGAGAGATGGGAGATGAAATGTCTTAGCCCTCACCAAATCCGCCTAGAGAAGATGCATCATGGCAAGAGGAACATAAAATCCGCCCAAGCCTAAAAGGTGGATGACAAGAGGAAGGCAAAGTCCACCCTTGGCATGAAGATGCTTGTCCAAGACAATGTAAAGTCTGCCCTAGAGGATGGCAAGCAAATCATCAAGTCCGCCCAAGCTAGAAGCATGTCCAACCAAGCTCAAAGTCCACCCAGCCAAGGAGAGGGAAGGAAAACTTATAAAATTGGCTTAAGTGTTGATACCTTGGGGAATAAAATTTCAAAATTCCCTAAGCAATGAGCAACTCCACCCGACATGGCCAGCCAATCATGAAGTTTGCCAAGGCTAAATTCAAGATGTCCAAGACACAACCAAGAAGGAAGATATCTTGCCAAGTCCAAAGTCTGCCCAATAATGGCCTGTTGATCATGAAGTCCACCCAGCTAGCAAGGAAAGTGGCTTGCCAATGATGAAATCCTCCTAGGTCAAAAATAACAGTGCCCAAGACACAATGAACTCCGCCATGAAATGGCATGGAAAATGTGAAGTCTGCCATGCTATAAATTCAAAGCGTCCAAACAGTAATGAGCTCTGCCTTGACACTTGGGAAAATGTCCAAGATTATTCAAAGTCCGCCCATGATAAAAGCAAATTGTCCAACCAACAGCCAAGTCCGCCTAAGGAAGAAAAAAAAATGAAGAATTGGCTTGCCAATGAGGAAGTCCGCTCAAGCATAATAGAAAAATGGCATGACATGTGCCAAAGTCTGCCAAGGTTAGAAACAAACATGGTAAAATTTGCCAAGAGGAAACAAAAAATGGCCAAGTGTGGAATTTTCCTACAACGAAAGAATCAAATTTTGACTAAGCGTTGGAAAGAAAACAGGAAGAGTGAAGAGGAATAAAGAAGAGGAAATGAATAAAATCCTTGTCCAAGGATGGAGTCTGCCCTACTTAGCACAAGCCAAATTCAGAATTGAAGGCAAATCCACAGGCAAAGTTCATTTGAGCATAGAGATGGCCAAAATCTTGGCTAAGTGTTGAATGGTCCACATGAAGGTGTTACAAAATGAAATTGAATAGCCATAATTTGGCTAAGTATGGGAAATACTTCACAGAGAAAGTTCCAATTTCCTCCATTGTGGCGAAAGCACAGGGGAGTTCTTCTCCAAATTCAAGGCACTTGAAGGAATGTCAAAGCAATCTAGGCATTTGCTCAAAGGGGAGACTTCCAGACCTCAAAAATTCAAATGCAAGTGCAGAGGACAAAGTCGTCGGCAAGGAAAAATATTCTCAGGCAAGTACATGGAAAAAGAACAAAGTGACCAAGGAGGACATCTAACACGCTGAGGTGGCGCCTCGTCATCTTCCAACCAATCAAATTGTTCCAAGTCAACATGTCTAGGTTCAATGAACCTAACTTATCCATGGAATTGGTTTATATTTAGCAGAAGGACAAGTGTCCCCTAATGTAATTTTCTCATTGGTCGAGAGGTAGTTGGTTATGACAAACCCTAATTAGGGTTTTATTTTGTAATCTCGATCATTGATTTGAAATCAATCTTGGCCATGGAATTGTAATTGCAGAGCCTATAAATTGAGCTCGCCCCTCATTTGTAAAGTATGGGAGCATGTTGCAAAACATGTTGAGATAAGTAAATTGTTGCTTACGACTGCCAAAGTAATAAGTAATGCATTGTTCAAATTGATGGTGATTACATCTATTATTTTGGAGTCGGCATGGTTCTTATCACTCATCATAGTTTAGATTTTATTTGCATGTTTGTTAGATGAATGAAAGATTTGATAGTATGGATAGTATGGATTGGTGAAATTCTTGCTGATACTTTCTTTGAATAAATGATTTTTGTTCAATGCGTAAAGTTAGCTTGAGCTTATATTGTTATAACAACCTAATGGATCTACAGCTATAAAATTAACTGTAAATATGGTTTAGTAACTAATTTCCAAGGTGCAACTAATTTCAATTCATACCTAGAAGTAAACCAATGTCAGCTGAAAAGGAAAACTACCGTTTTCAAAAGACTTAACTGAAAACTATCAAACTAGGGTTTGCATAAATATATATATATTCTATTTTGAAATAATTCAGCATTTATTCAAATGGAAATAACTAACAAACTGTATTTACCATTTACCATTTCATCAACTAATATTTCAATGAATACACTGCTGCAAAAATAAAATAATAATAATTGGACGAGCAATACCTGGAATGGAGTGCAAGGAGTTTGTTACTAACATCATCATCTTCATTCAGTGATTCATGAACTATTTCATCATTTGGAAAAAGGAGTTTATCATCAAGGGCTTTTCCGCCCAACCAAGACCTACTGGTCTTCCCATGTTCTTCAAATGAAGAAACCCGGCCCTTCACGAGGGTAATCAACAAGGATCTGGTGTCATCATGTCTCTAAGCCTGGTGTCCATGCACCTATACTACTGGTCGATCCCTCTTCTGCAGATTTTCCCGTCCGAGGGATCAATCTGACCAGAGTAAATCTACTACAAGGATACTGACATCTGACTAACTGGCATCTACCTTGGCCAAGGTTTATATTTTTTTTGGCACTACTGTGCCGACTCTATTAGCACTGTTGTGCTGTCAATGTACACCCTTCCTCGACACGACTACCTCAGGGTTTGATTTCATATTCAATTAGTTTGATAACAAGCAAAAATAGTCTAAGGTTCATAACCCAACAATTTACTATTGTCTTAGAAATGGATCCCTTCCTTAAGAAGATCTACTAATGTTGCGAAAAAGAGGGAAAAGAAATAGGTTACAGATTGGTTTAAGAATTCATTCATGATCTCAGAGTCAGCATATGTGATGAGCCCTGCTGGCTCTCAGCTCAAAACCCTTATTTTCTTAAGTCTTTAGGTGTATTTTAAGTTTTTTAGAGAATTCTTAGTAGACAGAAGAGAAGGGGCGCAAGCATATTTTTGCTTGTAATTTGAAATATAAAGCAAAAACTCACAAAATGGAAATGCAGAAGTTGTTAATATACTGAAACAATAAGATCATGAATATCAGACATACCAGGAAATCTCCAGTTATTTTAAATAAAGAAGTTGCCAGATCTACAGCTAGAAATGATGAAATCAAGCATAAAGGCACGCCAAATCTCCAGAACACATTTCTCCTGCTCAGAAACTGGACACAATGCTCTAGAAATACTGGACGCCCATGATGAAAGACTAAAACCAAGCCAAAGGGAGGCGTTTCACATTATTCCTTCACACGCCTCTTTCAAGGCACAATTCCCAATGAAGGTCGTACGGCTATGAAAAGAAAGGAAGGAAACCCTGCTGGAACCCTCTGTCTGTGAAGAAGGATGCGCCACCAGTAGAAACCCTCAATTATTGTAAACAATAAGCAAACTCAAAATAAAGAAACTCTGTATGAATCTGTAGAACCTCTGGCTGAAGCTCTCAACATGCACTGATTCGACTGATCTTTCACAATCTCAAGAGTGCTCACACTGAAGAGGTAACATTCTTCAATGGCAGTTGTTCAAACCCTGATCACAGGAGAATGCACAGGCAAAATGCTCAAGGCAAGGAGAAATGGTCAAAAGATGAGTTTCATTTGCCAGGGAAATGCTTTATACCTAATTGGCACGCATTTCAAGAAAGTACGGCCTTTTGCATCATTTAAATCTTTTAATTTTTAATTAAGTCTTCTCCATAGTTTAAGACTTAATTCTTTGAGCGCACTTTTAATATTTTAAATCATTAAAATATTAAATCCCTTTTTCGAACACTTTTTAAGTGATATAAAATATTATTAAAGTCAATGTAACTTTAATAAAACATTAAGTTAAATAATTAACTTAATCACTTAAAATTCCATAACTCGCTCAAAACTCAGAGTATTCCCGTGTCGTCAGAAACTGTGGACTCCTGAAATGCCAACGCTCGCTGTGATCCAATCACTGTCCACTGAAAACAAGAACAATCAAACTCTCCAGAATGCATCACTGACCCTCTATCCAAACTGGCTAGCCCACAAGGGTCCAATAAAGGGCTAACACACTGTTCCTGAGAACTGTCTAGCAAGGGGACATCACAGCATAAGGTTCAGGTCTGAAATTATACACCTAACAGGTCAGACCATTATGGAAGAAAAGATTGAATCTGTCAGAGTGATATCATACAAGCGTCTAAGGAGGCTTAATTAAGTGCAGAACTCTAAATAACGAAGTCAAGCTGACATCATTAACAAAAGATCACAACAGTTAAACTCAGAACGAAAAGAATATTATCTTCAGAGCAAGTTGCTTTTGCAATGAAGTCAGAGGTTAAGCGAGCTTCAACTGGATATCAAGTGATTATAAGATGAGGTCATAAATCAATGAAGTATCATAAGTGTTCAGTTTCCTTACAGATTTCAAAGTTCAGGAACAGAATGGTATTGAGAGAATTAATCCACTAGTCTGGTCAAGGTTCAGAAATTGCAGGAAACGGATGATTAAACTTAATGAAACAGAGCAGCAAGGCAGGGACACAAATTCGAGGTAAAAACCCTACAAAAATTACATTAAGGAATTGAATAGCAACTGCCATAATAATGATAGAATATCCTTTTCCTAAAAACGATTTCCGTGTTCAACACATTTGAGAAGATAAAAACGCATTTTGTTCAATATGCAAATATTTCAATCTAGCTTCATCCCTAATGTCAAATATTTTCAAAGGCAAACATAAATGAGATTCAGAACGTGCCTGGCTGTGTCAAGAAGGAAAAATAAACGAAGTAGAGCCCTCGCTGGATTATCAACTGCCAATAGCGCACGATCTTATTTCTCAGTTCGATTCCAGAAGACCCCGCACTAACCCGAGCTGGATTGAAGGGTAGGATATTGCACGAGAGAAAGTTCCTGGCACTGAAAACGACGCAAGAAATTTCTAGAAGATTCTCCAATGACGAAAGAAGAGGACGGAAGATATCCTAGCTATGGCGGAAGAGGATTTTTGCTCTTGAGGAAACTTTCATTAAGAACGAAAGATCAAGAGGAAGGAAAAGAAGAATTCCCAGGTTAACATTTTTCCAAAATAAAGTTCCCTTCCCGAAGAAGAAGAAGAATGAGATTTTGATTGCCTTCCTGACGTTTAAAAGATGGTCTTTTAGAATTCCCGTCATGGCTCTTGAATGCCAGGCGTTTTCTTCCAACGCCAGATGATGGCGGAGTGCCCTGATTCTGGACTCGCACAACCTCCACCGGTTTCTCAAAAGGAAATACGTTACCTAAGCTTTTTAACACATAAGCTCTTCCATTATTATAATTTGAACTTTTAATATTTAAGTATTTACAATTGTGTTATTTATTTTAAAATACCTTTGCTAGGTGAAATTTATTTTAATTCGACTTTAATATTCAATACTCATTTACCAAGGCCAAGGTTATATTTTTGCGCCGTCTTACACAACCTAGAGCTTGATGACAATAGATCCTTGTCAACTGTATCCTCTCCTTGATGATAGTCCCTTTTTCCATATGCGATGTCGGTCCTGCAACCACTTGACACCGGAAAATAAAGTTAGACCATTCTTGGTGCATTAATTCATATCACATATAATATCATTATCAACATTATCATTCAATACATTCGCATTTTCCTTTTAAATAAACATTCCTATTAACATTTCCAGTTACCAAACAAAACAATTATTTAATCCTTTACTTCAAGTTCACATGAAAGGCAGTTTAAATAACAATATTAACATCCATGAGTCCTTTCACAACATATTGAGTCTTTGGGGAATGTAACAATTGTGGATGCTTAACTTCTGTCTGGATAAATATTGTTCAATTTGATGGTAGTTATTCATGACGTGAAAAGCACAAGCACACCCCTTCGAAGATTGCACTCACTTTGTGTAGTTGTCCTCGGTGTGGCGAAGCAAACTGTTGTTATTGGTTTCACCAAGTCCATAACGTCTCTTGAATTCTTAGGAGTAGATTAGAACTTCTAAACCCTTATCTCCTTTTTAGTTTGCTTGAAGTCATGATCCAAGACCCAAACAATAGAGAGCTTCATTGTCTAGACCTTCATTGTGAATTGAACAAGCCTAGCGTAAGTCCCTTTGTGTATTACCAGCATATCACAATGCCCATTGAGCTTATCCACATGTCAAGACCTGACAAAAGAAACCTTGGAATCGCCATATGATCTTCTAGCAATCTTAGCATATGCAGTGGTTTTTCAAGAGAGGATAGAGTGTCTTTGGACATTTTATTCTGTGTTCGATGAGTAACAAAACGCACACCAACAGGTAGTAAAAACCCAAGAGGAGCAAAGGTTCACAACAACTCTTTTTGTTTGAATAAAAAGACAATAACAAATGAGCCCACAAATCCCCAATTTATGCATTAAATCAACCTTTCGAAGCATATTCTAACTTATAGTGAGTTAAAAAATTCAAGAGCTCATCAAAAAGCCAATAGAATGAGCACTTGTCACACTTTTTGAGAACTTAGTAACTTTCTTGACTTTTCATGCTTTTTGCAAGCTCACAAACTAGCCAATAATTCAAACATTGAAATATGAACCAACTTCACCAAACTTTAAGTTGAGCCTTTGCAAAGTTTGCAAACTTGTGAACTAACCAAATTGGAGAAGTAGAGAACTTTTGAACCAATCTTGTCGACATTTTGAGAAACTTACAAACTTAAGAACTTTTCTACAACAAAGAGATCACCAAACAAAGGTTGGAAAATTTCCAAAAACACCAACAATAAGAACCTTTCGAAATTTTGCAAGGTTCACTCACAAAGTTACTAAATCAAGAACCTATCACAAGTTCACAAGGTTTGTGAACTTTAGTACTTTGTGAAAAGGTTTGGGAAAACTTGGAAAGGAGGGCAAAAGAAAAAGACAAGAAAAATTTTACAATTTAGGACTTCTTTTTCATAAAACTCACAATTGATTAATTTTTCACAAGACCAAAAATTGAGACTTAGACAAAAAATTTAACACATATTCATTATCAGAGTCACAGGAATGGAAAGAAAATGTAACTCTTTTGTAGATGCCACCATGGATCTGGTCCCATTCTAATCTTTTGAAAATATGTGTTTTCCTGATTTTGGCTTTTCAATTTTTTATTACAACTTCTAGTTGCCAGACCAACCCCATGGTATAAAATTCAAGTTGTGGAAGATAGTAACATTTAGGATCTTCCAGAAATCCCTCTGCATGGTTTTCTTTAGAGTATGCCTTGTTCTGGTCTTGAATTCTGTGAATTTTGGTGTTTCAGTTTCACAGTGCTCTTTAGTTTTATTTGTGTTTCAATTTCAGGATGCAGTTTAGTTTTGTTTTATCACTTCCATTTCTTCTGAATTTCTATGTTTTCCCTCTAGTGTTTTCTTGAAGCAGTTAGAGCAAATGTCCAGGCTTTCTGCCCATATGGACACTTTCCAAAGAGGTGAGAATCTCCAATAAAATCCCCTCTTTTAATTATGAGATATATATATATATATATGATCAAGCTTTAAAAATATTTGCAAACTTAAGAACAATTATGCTAGCCAATATAACAGATTACGAATAAAAAAATGGTCCATGTGATATTTAATGTAAATTGAGCAACAACAAGTGTGATATGAGAATTGTAGATCTCATCTGACTCTTGGCTATCTTTTGTCTTCTTATCTAAAAATGTGTTTCCGAGAGATCCTACATCAGAATGTTTTGGGAGTGGAAAGGAAATCATGGTTTCATTGTTCTCTCTCGGTGGAATTTTAATAGAAAAGCCCTTCTGCCCAATGCCTTAAAAAGCTTTTAACATTAAGAAGTTGAGGTGAATCTTCATTTTCAAATGACAAATATATTTGGAAGGAAATCAACCCAAAAAAAAATTCAAATACAAGGCAGCAAAATCATCACTGGAACACGGGAACCTATCGTTCATAACAGACGTAATATGCAAATTCAAATCATGACATGCATAAACAGTTGTGTGTGAAAATGTGTTGCATTTCAACGTTTAACCCAAGAACTCTTTCAGGACAAAGGAAACAAGAATCTCATTGAGTTGATTTTTTTTTTAAAGACATTTTACCGAATGTTAAAAGAAATTCAATGGATGAACTCAAGCAGTGAAATGTTGGGTAGTGTATCTTATTCAACTTGCTGGGAATAGTTTACACCATCAGGCCAGACCATATGAACAAAAAGATACTCTCGTGGCATCTACGCAGATCAACCCGCAAGGGAGGAAATTTTCAGTTTACCAAATCCAAGGGAAAAAATAGGTACAATTAACAGAATTAAAAACGGTTGAAGTATTCGTTGCTCAATTTTTACTACTTGCAATAACAGCAAACGAAGTTTTTTAAGCAATGATGGAAAAAAATGAAAAGAATTACCAGCATTGTTCGATAATGAATTGAAGAATTCGCCTGCAGCTCTCCCAAATTATTCCTTACCGATTGCAAGGCAGAATCGGTGGATTCCACTAAATTTCTCTTCAGCTCCTGCGCCTGCTCGGCCGTGTACACGTGCCACGGCTTCACTCGGCTTTCAAACGTTTCTCCTCCGTCTCCTGATTTCACATTTTCTGACGGGGTATCCACATTGGCGTCTGGCGTAACCACCGCTGCAAATGGAGGAGGCGCGGGCGGCACATCCGCAGCCGATTCTGCCATTATCCCAGAGCACAAACCCTAAACCTTTTGCCTTCTTGCCCCCAGAAAAAATGAAATCTGTCACAGAATTTATATATATCGGCCGTGTATACTACGAGGTCAGCGAATTTGAGTGTGTTGTTCGCATTTGTATCTTCCCCCTCTGCTTCGCGATTGGCTGACTCGTATTTCTTTAAACCTTGTTGCAAATTATTAATCCTAAATTTATTTACTTTTAATTTGAGTTACCTAATAGGCAGATATTATAGTAAAACTCTCTTGTAAAAATTTATGTTCCAATTTCTATACTATTTCTCCATAAGAGTTTTCTAATCATCAAAACCTAATACTCTTAAATAAGATAATTTGAGGTAGAGGTTTTCTAGTGTATCTATTCTTCTTCTTTTTTACGGTAGTTCACATGAACCCATCTCTCACTAGTAGCATTAAGGTGATGTTCACAAGGGTAAAACATCGAGACTTTTGAAGAGGTCACTCATTTTAGTACTACTCTAGCTCAAGCATATTTATTTATAGAGTTCCTCCCAAGATCAAGCCCACTGAGCTTGCTAGCCGATTTGCAAAGCTTTAAGCAAGTGTTGTGTCTTATTAACCATCCATTAAGAACTCCCTAGCTCATTCATAAATTTAGATGGAGTTTTTGTTGTGTGTCAACTTATATGATGTTTTATCAAGATTCAACTATGTAGTTTTGAGTCAATTTTCCTCAATCCATGTTTCACAACCAATTTCTCATGAGTATGAATGGTCCACTTAGCACTCATTACATCTAGATGATGCTCATAAGAGTGAAGCAAACTGACTTCTTGAGAGGTCACCCATCCCATCCAAATAATAATCTAACTCAAGCATGCTTGACCATGGATTTTACCCCAAGATCAAATCCCTTAGCTTGCTAAAACAATTGCAAACCTTTAGCGAGTATTATACTTTATAAATCATTCATCAAGAGCTCTCGTTTTAGGTGGAATTTTCACAACATATAAAATTGTGTAGTTTTATCAAGATTCAACTACATGGTTTTGGGTTGATTTTTATCCACCCATGTTTCATGAGTAGTGATCCACAAGAAACTTTCTCTCATGAGCATGAATGGTCCACTTAGCACTCACTACATCAAGATGATGCTCACAAGGGCAACACATCAAGGCTTTCCTAGAGATCACCCATCCCATTGATACTCCAACTCAAGCATAATTAATCATGGAGTTTCCCCCAAGATCAAACCTAATTAGTTTAATAGCCTAATTGTAAAACCTTCAACAAGTGTTGTGCCTTATGAACCACTTATTAAGAGCTCCCTCGTTCATTCATAATTTTAAATAGATTTTTTACAATGTATCAAATTATATGATGTTATACTAGGATTCAACTACACAATTTTGAGTCATTTTTTAATGAACCACATTTGGTGAATCGTAGTATTACTAGAATGGGTGACCTCCTAAGAAGTTCCAATGCTTCGCCCCTCATGAGTATCACCTAAATGCAATGAGTACCAAGTGAGTCATTCATGCTCATAAGAGATGGATTTTGTGAAGCACTATTCATGAAACATGAGTCAATTTTTCTACACAATTGAATTCCATTAAAACATCATATAATTTGATACACTACAAAATCTCCACCTAAAATTATAAATGACATAGGGAGATCTTAATGAATGGTTTGTAAGATAGAACTTTTTGATTTTTTATAAATGGCCTAACAAGCTAAGTGGATTTGATCTTCAAGCAAACTTCATCGTTAAGCATGCTTAAGTTAGAGTAGTACTAGGATGCATGATCTCTTGGGAAGTCTCGATGCTTCACCCATGTGAGCATCAACTAGATGCAATGAGTGCTAAGTGGAGCATTTGTGCTCATGAGAGATGGGTTCTTGTGGATCACTATTCATGAAACATAGGCAATAAAATTTGACTCAAAACTACATAGTTGAATCCTAATAAAATTGTATGCATCAAAATGAAACCAATTCAACACTCAAAATTTAACATGCAAACCTTTGATTGAGTGAATGCAAAGTTTGCTCCTTTGCGATGTGGGTGCTCAATTTGGCAGCATGGCATTAGCATTACATGAATGAGAAATTGGAAAAATATTGATGTATGATTGAATACTTGATTAATTTTCTCAATTAATAATGTGAGATGATTTGGTTTATAGATTAATTTGTAGATTGGTTTGATGAATGGCTAAAATTCAATCTGAGACCTGAGATATAATCCTTGATATGGGGGGTCTGATGAGGAGATGTGTCCCACATAGAAGAGTTGCACATTATTTAATGTTTAATTAAAATAATTATAATTTCTCAACTCAATGTGACTAGGGAGTTAACAAATCTGATTAATTAGTCAATTATTTGCATGGAGGAGTTAACTAAGTGCAAGATAGAATCAAGAGTAGTTGACTCTTGTAGGGAATAATTAACTAATTGCATGGATGAGTTAAGTGGATTTGATTGATGGGCGGGACTATGTGTAAGTCTAAGTGGACTAATTAGACTAAGTAGTCAACTAGATAAGGTGGAATTGATTTTAATAATTAATTAGTTAAATTATCAGTGCTAAATGGATAATTAGTTTATTGAATGGATGAATAATGATAGCCAAATTTAATTAAATATTTTAAGAATTATTTAATTAAATATTAGGCGTTGAGTAATGTTGATGGTCCAAGTGGCACAGCAACATACAAACAGAATATTACTACTTTGTTTCTCTTGAAAGAGAAAGATGATCACATGGATATCTTAGCTCCCAAGGTCTTTTGTAGTTGGTTCTCAATTGTGCTGATGTTACTCAATTGGTCAATGTAACAGTAATATTCAAGGGGCCTGCTGGTGTTGAGCTTCTGGATTGTTCTAAGATCAAAGCTTTGGAACAGAAAAGAATGATCATTCATCTATCTTAACCATACTTGTTTCCTTTCAAAGAATTCCTAATTAAAACTGTAGAACAAAATTAACTTGTGATTAATACACTGTTTCATTCATTCACAGTGTTGATTTGATAGTAGATTGCAAGCCACCATTTAAACAAAACATAAAATCAAACTTCATTCCTTGAAAACTTCTCAAATCAAATGATTAACTCAGACAAACACCATTCAGGAACACAATATGAAGTAGATTAAAATTTGATTGCTTCTACTATTAGTGAAATAGATAAGCAATAATTACAAAGCTGGCACAATCACCAGTGTATAGAGAATCCATGTCTTCAGACTGTTTCCATCTATACTAAGAGAACTTGAGAAATGCATTATAGTCTATGCTGAATTTAACTCCTAACTAAGAAGACACAAGAAACTCCCATTACAAAGAATTAGGATGCAGCTCTGTCTCCTCTAACTGACTTTTTTTCTAACTTCTAACTTTTCTATTAACCTTCTGACTTCTATTTTCTAACAACTTTTTCTAATTTGTTTCTAACTCTATACAAAGAGGCAAGAATGCCATATATACAGAATGTACCAAAAAGAATGTGTTGGCCTCTGTTTTAGGGTTTACAAAATATCTACTTTCAGGAGGGTCAGCTCTTCAGATCTTTTTGAAGAGAGTCAATGTTGCATTCAATGTGAATCCCTACAGTCCATGTTGCTGAAAGATTGTTTCGAGGATGATCTTAGATCTTTTGCAGCTACATCATTTACTTCAGGCCTCTATGTCCACCTTTGAACTCCATCGGGGCCACCTTGAATGCTCAAAAACATTTTACCATTAATACTGATCTGGCCCTTTTTCGCCAGTAGACTCCAGCTGTCCCTAAGACTTGTGGTTGTTTCTTTCCTTCGGCCTTCTTCATGCTCTAGACCCTTCTTTCGTTGACCGTCTCTAAAGCAGAGCATCAGGGTTCCCTTTAGATTTGAACACCATCACCTGAGCCGATCCATCAGTTCATGATCTCAGAATGAGTCCATGTCATTCGCAATTTGTAGATTTCCTTCACAGGAGTAGTCAATCAGTCAAACTGCTACTGGTTTGCTCCCTTTAGCCTCTTCTGATTGGTGGGACAAACTACCATGTAAGACTCTCAGGCGGTCAAAAGTGGCTCATACAGAATTGCATGTTGGTGAGACACCATTGGTGTCTCCCTGATGTGATTACATCCTACAACAGTTATCGGCATGACTTACGACAGTCAACAAGAGTTCATGGTGAGAGAAAAAAGTCATATCGATATTCATGTTGGTTGCCAAGACAATCGTCATTGGCCAAACATCATAGTGAGTCCTCAAACATTACACCGAAGGGAGAAGACACGTTGGAAAGACTACCGCTAGTCGGCAAGACCAACATCAGTTGGGGAGACGTTACAATGAGTTTACTTCATTCATTTTGAGCTAGGCCCACGCCCATTTTCATTTCGGCGAGACCTCACTTGTTCGGCAGGAGATCATAGCGAGCGGGACCTCATTTCCCCGATGACATTCCACTTTGGCGAGACCTCACAGCGAACTCCACATACTATACCATTGTGTTCTTCTGTCGGCGAGACACCCATGTGTCGGGAAGACATCCAACTGAGGGAAAAATATCATACCGAGACCCTTCATTCTTCGGTAGGACCTCATGCTTTCATCGAGACATCTCGGCGAATCTACTTTCCTTGGCACCGAGCCCACTTTCTTTTGGCGAGCACACCCAAGTCGGGGAGACTTCTACTTGTCGGCAAGATGTTATGTCGAACATCAATCTTTGGCTCGGAGCTCCTATCGATAAGAGTCCACCCTGCCGGTGAGACCTCTTGTCGATCTCTTCTTTTCTCCCCGAGCTCATCTTGTTTCGGTGAAACCCTCCATAGTTGCCCAAACCTTATGGCGAAGGAAAAAATCATTTGCCAAGCTCAATTTCCTTCGGTGGGACCTCCCTTCTGTCGGTAGGACATTTCATTTCGGCCAGAATTATTTCGATCGGCAAGAGATTATGCCGATATCACCTCATGTTGCTGAGATTTCCCTCAATCGATGAGACTTTACACCGACCGAAGCTTCCTTTTGCCGAACCGAGAGCACTTCGGGGAGACTTTAGCATATCGGTCAGACCTCACGGCAAAGGGATAACCCTTTCGCCAAGACTTCACCTTTTTGGCCAAACGCTATGTCGAACACAAATCCTCCACCTGATGTCGCTCCATTTCGTTGAGACTTCTTTCGATCGGTGAGACCTTATGGCGAATGCTAAACACTCTCCCTAAGCCCGCTTTGTTACACCGAAGGGAGAATCCCCTTTCGGCGAGACTCATGCTAATCGGCCAGACCTCCTGCCAGAGGCTAAATTAATTGCTGAGATCCAACTTTCAGTGGGACCTCCTCCTATCGGGAAGACCTTTTGGTGAAAGCACCATCTTTTGGTGACTCATTTCATTTCGGGGAGACAGGCTTCCTTCGTCGAGACCCTACAGTGAAGCTTCCTCTTTTGAATAAAACGAACTGCTAGTCGGCGAGACAACTGCAGAGTCTTGCCGACTTTCTCCTTAGAACAATTTTATGCCAGACTGGATTAGGAGATGCTTTCCAACTGAGCTCCTTGAGGAATACCATCATGTGCACGATCCAATCCTGCAAAAAAAGGTCTGCATTAGTCCTCAGAAGCAAATAAAACATATTATAATAAAATCCACTATTGCTTGTGATTATTTTATTCAATTTCCTGCAAGAAGAAAACCAATTAAAGCTGAGGCAGAACCAAAATTTGACAAAACCAGAAGCAAACTCAAGAAGAAAACAGAAGAACTCTGAAGAGTAAAGCAAATAACCAAAGGCAACAAAAGCAAGAGAAAAGGGGGGACCCATTTTGTTCTAGAATAAAATGGGGTGGTTATGCAGGGAATAAGAAATGGTGACTTGGTTGGGAAAATGGTTTAACCATTTTCACGAAACTGAAGGATTCGGCTATCCAGAACTCCTGGTTCATGAACATCACAACTCCAGTTGGATCAGTTTTAACAAGCAAGGTTGAGCTAAAATCTCAAATGTAGGTCCACCAATGGCTACCCCTGAATCTATGTGTGTGTTTGATAGTGCATCATCCTTTCATAGAGTTTTCCTCATCTTTTGAACAACAATGTGCAAGATTTGAACTACATGAGTTGATTTCCTTTAGCTATTGTGCAATGATATCCTGGGCATTGCTCTGCTGCCAGTCAGGCGTCCATAGCCCCGACGGAGATACCTCTAGTTTTCTCACAACATTGCTCTACTGCCAGTCAGGCGTCCATAGCCCCGGTAGAGATACTGGAATCACCCATTCATATTGAGTCATCTTTTTTTCTTAAATAATTCTCTCTTTTCTCTTTTTTTCATGGAGTTTCAGATATTTTAGAGACTCTTTTTTTTTATATGTCAAATACTTAACATTTGTTTTGGGTTGAAAACTACCATGGACCTCATAACAGCACTTGGGAGATCGAATTTTTCACTCAAATCTTACAACACTGTCATCCTAGGACAAATATACCATTACAAAGGTGATGATCTTAATGATTTTTGAAAGATTCAGAGGAGCTAATGAAGGTTATTTACTTCGCCCCTTGTTTTTAAGACTTTCCACAACCCTTATTGACAATAAGCATAAAACAAGTTTAGGACAAAATCACCCAATTAGCAAACCTGAAAATATCTAAACCACTTCTCTCCTAATGACCAAAGTATACCCAAGATAACATCCACCATTCTAAGATGGGAAAGAACAGATAAACCCCAAAGAACAAAACAAAACAGAAACCAAAAGAACAAAGGAAACAAAAGGACAGAAAGAAAGGACAAACAATCAAACAAAAAATTATTTACAAACAAAAGAGCAAATTCCTTACATAAAGAGTAGCAAATTATTCACACAAAGAACAGAGCTATTTACACAGAGATTATTTACAAGCAGAAATTATTTACACAAAAGCAATCACTCGATAAAAGTACCAACTTCATGACTCAAAATAGTGTTTAAGAAATTGTCCATTGACAGGTAATGGAACAGGTTCTCCAGTTAAACTACTCAATCAGAAAGCATTTTCTCCTAGGATCTGAGCAATCTGATAAGGACCTAGCCAGAGCTTATCGAATTTCTGGTGACTGCCCTTCTTTTCACTGGCTTTATCCCATAACAACACAAGGTCTAATATCCTAAAAGCTTTGATCTTGGATCTTTTGTCAAACCAACGTTTGACAACAACCTGGTGCCTAAAGAATTGTTGCAAGGTGACATCTCTCTATTCTTCTAATTTCAACAAAGCAGCTAATCTTACTTCTATCCTACTCTCACTAGAGTAGAATTTCTGCATGAACTCAAGGATAGGTATCTGCAGATGGATAGGGAATACAGGCTCTTGTCCATACACTAGCTTGAAGGGTGAGGTTTTGATGACAACCTTGATCCTAGTTCTATCTGCCCATAATGCGAATCTCAGCTGGGTATGCCAGTCCCTAGGGTTGTTTTCTAACAATCTCTTAATTACCCCTAAAAGATTTTTATTGGTTGATTCTACAACTCCATTGCCTTGCGGGTAATAGTTCGAAGAATATTTTAAAACAAATTTGTGATCATATGCCCATGAAATAAATTCAGCAGAAGAAAAGGAAGAGCCATTGTCACATACCAATGCGAAGGGTACCCCAAACCTGGTTGTGATGCATTCGGTGAGGAACTTAATCACTACCTCTATTGTGCTATTCTTGCAGGGTATAGCCTCTGTCCACCTTGTGCAGTAATCAGTGGCAGTCAAAATGAATTTATGTCCTACATAAGAGTTTGGGTTAATCACCCCAATAAAATCCAGTGCCATTGGGTGAATGGCCTCACCTCATAGACAGGTTGTAATGGCATGGCTGAATGGCATTCTTTTGATGTAGAAATCTGACATATATGACATGTTCTCACATGCTGATGGGCATCTTTGAACACACAAGGCTAGTAATAACCAGATATGAGGATCTTATGTGCTAATGAATCTGTAGAGCCATGACCTGTGCCATGTTTCCCATGAAATTCATTGATTACATGTTTAGCCTCTTGTTGATCAAGGCATCGTAGGTACACTCCCTCGAAGTTCTTCCTGTATAGCAATCCTCCTTTGAGCATATAATGGGAACTCTTCATTCTTAGCGCTCTCCTTTGAGTTACATTCATTCCTTCTGGACACCGATTGTTGAGCATAAAATAGACAATATCAGCATACCAAGGGTCGTTGGAGAAGGACTGGGTAGTGTATTGTTGACAAATTATGTTGTCACCAACATTCGCCATGGACTTAGACAATCCTATACCTCTGACCATTTTCATATGGCGTATCTCTAGGTCGAACTCTTGCAAGATGGCCATCCATTTCCCTCTTCTTTCTCCCAGCTTGCTCTGCATAAGTAGGGACTTCACAGCTGCGTCAGGAACTACAACAACAATCTAACTTTGGAGAATGTAATGTCTAAACTTCTTGATAGCTCTGACCAATGCAAAAGCTTGCTTTTCAATAGGTGGGTACGTAACTTCAGCATTCTTAAACAAAGAGCTCATGAAAGCAATTATTCTCTCCTCTGCTTCTTCTCTTCGTTGAGTTAGTACAGCTGCGCATGAATGTTTAGAAGCAAAGGAATAGATATAAAATGGTCTCAAGTAATCAGGGCTGGTAAGGATCAGTGCTTATGAGATGGATCGCTTGACTTGTGAAAATGTGGCCTTTTGCTTCATCAGTCCACTCTATCTTGGTGTCCTTCTTCATCATTTCGTTCAGTGGCTTTATGATTTCTGCAAGCTCGTGATAAACTTTCTCACAAAATTGATCTTCCCGAAGAAGGATCTCATCTCATTCTTGCTTCCTGGTCTAGTGATATTTAGAATGGACTGAACTCGATCTAGATTGATTGATATTCCTCTTTCAGAAATTACATGTCCCAAAAGCTTTCCTTTAGAAACCCCAAACACACACTTTTTAGGATTCAAGGAGACTCCATACTAGATACATCTTTAAAGAACTTTGGCTAAGTCAGCAGCATGGTTCAGTTGATCTTTGGAGAATACTGTCAAGTCATCCATGTAAACAATAATGCACTTACCAATTAGATCCTTGAATGCTATGTCCATGGCACGTTGAAAGGTTGTCCTAGCGTTTATCAGATTGAATGGCATCCTCCTATATGCAAACGTTCCCCACTTGGTAGTGAAGGCTGTCTTCATCCTGTCTTCACAGTTGACCATTATCTTATTGTATTCAGAGTAACCGTCCAGGAATGATATCATTTGAGATCCATTAACAGTTTGTAAGACTTCGTCCAAAGAAGGAAGTGTGTAGTTATCTTTTTTTTTAGGTTCTACTCATATTTCTGAAGTCGACACACAGCCTGATCTCCCCATTTTTCTTACGGACTGGAACTAAGTTAGCCACCCATGTTGAATGGCATACAGGGAAGATTGTCCTTGTAGAAAGTAATTTCTAAACTTCTTTAAAAATCAGTGGTTCAATCAAGGTGTTGACAGGGCGTTGCTTCTGTCGAAATGGCTTAACTTCAGGCTTCAAAGGAATAGTATGAGTCACTACAAAAGCATCAAATGTCTTTAGGTCTTCATATCCCTAGGCCATTGTAGCAATATCTTTCTTCAATGCCTGCAATATGTCTTTTCTGATTACTTCATGGCAGGCTTTTCCTATGTAGATATTCCTTTCAGGGTCAGAATCAACCAGGTTAACAATTTCATATTCACCTCCCTTATCTTCAGCTGATATCTTCTCTCGCACCTTGGGGTCTGAATAAAAAATTCTTTCCAAGGCCACCATTCCCTTGGGAATGCTATTACCTTTTAAATTGAGGACACCTTTTGTATCAAATTCTTCAGGGTTCCAATCTCCTTGGTCCCTGTCGAACTCATCAATGATCTGTCTTTCAAAAACATTTGAACTTGCTAAAAAGGTGAGGATATGGCGATCATCATCAAAGACCTGAAAGTTCTTGATATTATCAGGAACAACAGGGGTGGATACCAATTCCACTGAGAATTTCTTAAGCTTGGAGTCTTGCATAGGTTCCAGGGTACTTGCAGCAACAACTATTGAATCAGCCACCTGATTTTCTTCCCTAGGGATCAAACTAATCTTGAAAGCATCAAAGTCTTCAATTAAATTCCATACTCGATTTCTATATGCTGCCAGCCTTCTATTGTGACATGTGTATTGACTGTGCACCTGCTTGATAACTATTTTTGAATCTCATTTGACCACCAAGGCATTGAACTTCTTCTTATGCGCAAACATTAGCCCTCGAGCTAGAGCTTCATATTCTGCTACGTTGTTAGTGCACCCAAACTGCAGCTTGTAAGAAGAAAAGAAAGTTTTCCCTCTCGGGCTGGTTAATTCAATCCCAACACCACAGCCTGTTTTGGATTTAGATCCATCAAAGGTGAGGGTCCACAGCTGATCATGGGTTGGGGTTGATCCTTTGGGAGTTATTGTGGGCATTTGGTTAGAATGAGCCAGAGGTAAGGCTACTTGATCTTTTGCATCAAATGTTGGTAAGAGGTGTTCAATGGGTTCTTCAGGTGTAATTTCCAATTCCTGCACAGATGTATTAAGTAATCTGTGGCTATCCTTCTGACAGTCACTTGGGCCTTCGGTTAACCCCTTAGGTTTTGGTATACTCGTGAATGTAGGGGTATCGGACAAACCTTGGGGTCGCTCCTCATCAATATGTTGATGCAGGAATGTGTCTGGGGTAGGTTCAATTTGAGAAGGAACTTCTTTTGAAAGTATCCCATCCTTGGTTAACATTAATGCATCCTTGACTTCGAATGAGAAGTGATTTGAAACAGCCTCAAGGTGACTTAAGTTAGCTTCCTCAACTTGGGAAACATGATTCAAAATGTCAATGCAGGGTTGGCAAGTCAGTTCAGAATGATTTTGGTAATGTACCCTACACCAATTGGGGAGCAGGAGACTTTGCAGATCTACATCTTCCCCTAAGACCAGTTGATCTTGTTGCAGGTTCCTGATTAATGCCTGCTAATTTTCATCAATCATAGGATCAGGGAGATTTTGTATTGACATATCTTTAGAATCAAGAACTGAAAGGGTTAGAATTTCCTCTCTTTTATAAACCCCTATTCTGGCTTCGAAATAGGCTACCTCATTGGGGCAATTATATTCGGTAATGATATGCTTGAGGCGAGGTTCACTTTCAATCCTTATCTGCGTAGGGATTCCCCTCCATGGTAACCACATATGTGAAAAGTCAAGGGAGAGATATCCCCCTATACCTTTCATCAAATCTCTACTTAACAACATACCATAGGTCTCAGGAATGTCTGCTACTTGAATGTCTATGTTGGTTTGAATTCTAGGGTCAAACCTACTTGCACATGTATGTTTCTTAACTCTCCCACTACATTAACCTCGGTCTTGTCAAGTTGGATAACCTTCTTGTTTGTTTGGACAGGGTTTAATCCCAACTTCTTACATATGGAAAATAGCATAACATTGCCAGAAGCTCCTGAATCTAGTAGACAATTATGTAGATTCTTCCCCTAGATTCTTAAACTTGAGAGAAATGGTGGGGTACCTACCTTGTTTCTGTATAAGGTTGCATTCATGTCTACAGTGGGTGCCACCTTGTTTTTCCCTTTTGGTTTATCAGCTTGCTCCAGAGCTTTCAACACTATTTCTCGTTGAGCGGGGCACCACTTTAAGATATCAAAATAAGACAAAGAGGTTTTTTGTTTTTGCATCTCAGAAACAATATCAAACTTCGTGTTATAACTTGCATTATTTTTGAAAACAACAGATGAATTACCTTTGTTGTGGGAGTCAGGCGGACCTTTTGGTGGAAGAGGGTTATTATCAACACTTTGATTTGGAGGCACCATGTGATTAGGTGGTACTGATGTAGTGAATGGACCCTTGTTCTGATTCCTTAGGAAGTGTCCTCCCTTTGTCTGAAAGGCTTGGGCATCATACATGTCTTCCTCTGGTTCATTCTCATTCTACATTGGGAATGAGGGCTCTTCTTCAAAGAGGTCATAAGTCATAGTTGTATCCACTGAGTCACCTCCTCTGTTCGAATTCCCTTGGAACGTATGGGCATCTTCCTGTTCCATCTTTATAACTTTCTCCATTTCAGGGTAGTTTACCTCATAATGACTGGCAGTATCATGCAGCCTGCACAAATTAGTCATTAAATTAAGGTTAGCCACATTTGCAGTATGTGACCTCTCCTCATTAGCTTGATAATTGTGGGAAACTCCACCATTGTTGGGCCCTGTATTCCATTGTCGGTTGTTATTTGGTCTTTGGTTGTATCCTCTATTTTGGTTTTGATAGCCTTGGTTAGAGGAGTTTTGGCCTTGATAACCCCTTTGGTTATAATTGTTATGATTCTGATAATTACCCTGATTGTTATTGTTCTGATTAGGATAATTACCTTGGTTCTAAGAAGGGTTTAATCTAAGCTGAGCCATGTCATTTGTGACTTGAGATAGTGTTTTATTTAAGGTCTCTACCTCATTTGTGAGTTGAACTGTCTTTTCATTTTTAGCAACCTTGTCAACAAGTGGCTGACCACCATGATTCGGTGTTCCAATTTGATTATGATGACCATGGGGATCTTGAGGGACCTGTGGTTGTTGAAAAAAGTCAGGAGTCCTATTAGCAAAGAATGGAACAGGAGGTTGAGTCTGGAATTCAGATATGGATCCATAATGAGAAGGAGACATTCTCAGGACAATATTGAATAGAGGGGTTGGGCTAGGCATCTGATACCCCATTAAAGGAAAACCTCCTCCCAAACTTCCTTGTTGAGAGCTAATTTGTTGTTGCAGCTTGATAGCTAAATGGTAAATTTTAGATAGGGAATCAATATCAGTCGGTTGATAAGTTCTTTGCAGGAACAAACCTAGCAAAGGGTCTATAACTCTAAAGTAAGCTTGAATGGCACTATTCTAAGCGACTAGATAGGGGTCTTGCAGTCTCCTATACATTCTTTGAAACCTGGTATTGAACAAGGGCAAAGGTTCACCTGGCTCCTTCCTGATAGTAGCAAATTGGTGGAATAGAATGGCTGGATCAACATAGATTCTAAATTGATTAATGAAAGCATTCTCCAAGTCTGTCCAGCTCATAATATAATGCTGAGGGAGATTCAAGTACCAATTGTAGGCCATATCCCCTAAGGAATAAGGAAACAACTTACAAACTACATCATGGTGGGCTATCTGAGCTTTGGTACAAGCATCCTTGAAAGCTTATATGTGCTCCTCAACACTTCATGATTCGCCATGAATGTACTTGGGACAAAATTTCTCAAGATTCTTAGGCATATCATGAAAACCTCTAGGAATAGTCCCAAATGGAGAGGGATTATTCTAAAAAGAATGCCATTGGTGGGGGTGGTGGTTGAGCCAGCTGTTGAATGGGTCAAACCAGCTGTGATGACAATTGAGATGGATTGGGTGGTGGATTGATAGGTATCCCCTGGGGTATTGGTGAAAAGCCTGGTGGAGTAAGTAGAGCTGACAATGGTGGTATGATGGTTGCCCCAGTCTTGTGACTCTTGTGCCTTACTGGGGTCTTGAGTTTTATCAAGGTGGTGGGTTTTCGGTTGATCGAAGAACTCTGTGGAGCCTTTCTGGGGAAGAAAACCCAATTTTATCTAGTTTTCCCTTCTAGGCCCTCCTTCTAGTGTCATATCTGTTGATGGTCCAAGTGGCACAACAACATGCAAACAAAATATTACTACTCTGTTTCTCCTAAAAGAGAAAGATGATCACATGGATATCTTAGCTCCCAAGGTCTTTGTAGTTGGTTCTCAACTGTGCTGATGTTACTCAATTGGTCAATGTAATAGTAATATTCAAGGGGCCTACTAGTGTTGAGCTTCTAGATTGTTCTAAGATCAAGCATAAATTTAAAACCTACTTTAACTGGGGTTTTAAAGAAATAGAAAAGGATAGATCAAAGCTTTGGAACATAAAAGAATGATCATTCATCTATCTTAACCAGACTTGTTGCCTTTCAAGGAATTTCTAATTAAAACTGTAGAACAAAATTAACTTGTGATTAATATATAGTTTCATTAATTCACAGTGCTGATTTGATAGCAGATTGCAAGCCACCATTTAAACAAAACATAAAATCAAACTTCATTCCTTGAAAACTTCTCAAATCAAATGATTAACTCAGATAAACACCATTCAGGAACACAATCTAAAGTAGATTAAAATCTGATTGCTTCTACTATTAGTGAAATAGATAAGCAATATTTACAAAGCTGGCACAATCACCAGTGTATAGAGAATCCATGTCTTCAAACTGTTTCCATCTATACTAAGAGAACTTGAGAAATGCATTATAGTCTATGTTGAATTTAACTCCTAACTAAGAAGACACAAGAAACTCCCATTACAAAGAATTAGGATGCAACTCTGTCTCCTCTAACTGACTTTTTTTCTAACTTCTAACTTTTCTATTAACCTTTTGACTTATATTTTCTAACAACTTTTTCTAATTTGTTTCTAACTCTTTACAAAGAGGAAAGAATGCCATATATACAAAATGTACAAAAAAGAATGTGTTGGCCTCTGTTTTAGGGTTTACAAAATATCTGCTTTCAGGAGGGTCAGCTCTTCAGATCTTTTTGAAGAGAGTCAATGTTGCATTCAATGTGAATCCCTACAGTCCATGTTGCTGAAAGATTGTTTCGAGGATGATCTTAGATCTTTTGCAGCTACATCATTTACTTCAGGCCTCTATGTCCACCTTTGAACTCCATCGGGGCCGCCTTGAATGCTAAAAAACATTTTTCCATTAATACTAATCCGCCCCTTTTTCGCCAGTAGACTCCAGCTGTCCCTAAAACTTATGGTTATTTCTTTCCTTCGACCTTCTTCATGCTCTAGACCCTTCTTTCATTGATCGTCTCTAGAAGCAGAGCATCAGGGTTCCCTTTAGATCTAAACACCATCACCCGAGCCGATCCATCAGTTCATGATCTCAGAACAAGTCCATGTCGTTCGCATTCTGTAGATTTCCTTCATAGGAGTAGTCAATAAGTTAAACTACTACTGGTTTGCTCCCTTTAGCCTCTCCTGATTGATGGGACAAACTCCACGTAAGACTCCCAGGTGGTCAAAAGTGGCTCATGTGGAATTTCATGTCGGTGAGACACCATTGGTGTCTCCTTGATGCGATTACATCCTACAACAATTATCGACATGACTTACAACGGTCAGCAAGAGTTCATGGCGAGCAAAAAAAGTCATATCGATATTCACGTTGGTCGCTGAGATAATCGTCATTGGCCAGACATCATAGCGAGTCCTCAAACATTACACTGAAGGGAAAAGACACGTTGGAAAAACTACCGCTAGTCGGCAAGACCAACATCAGTCAGGGAGACGTTACAGCGAGTTTACTTCATTCATTCTGAGCTAGGCCCAAGCCCCTTTTTGTTTCGGCAAGACCTCACGGCGAACTCCACGTACTATACCGCTGTGTTCTTCTATCGGCGAGACACCCACGTATCGGGAAGACATCCTACCGAGGGAAAAATATCATATCGAGACCCTTCATTCTTCGATAGGACCTCATGCCGAGACATCACGACGAATCTACTTTCCTTGGTGTTGAGCCCGCTTTCTTTTGGCGAGTACACCCAAGTCGAGGAGACTTCTACTTGTCAGCGAGATGTTATGTTGAGCATCAATCTTTGGCTCGAAGCTCCTATCGGCAAGATTCCACCCTGTCGGTGAGACCTATTGTCGATATCTTCTTTTCTCCCCGAGCTCATCCTATTTCGGTGAAACCCTCCATAGTTGCCCAGACCTTATGGCGAAGGCAAAAATCATTTGCTGAGCTCAATTTCCTTCGGTGGGACCTCCCTTCTGTCGGCAGGACATTTCATTTCGGCCAGACTTCTTTCGATCGACAAGAGATTATGCCAATATCACCTCATGTCACGGAGACTCCCCTCGGTCGATGAGACTTTACACCGACCGAAGCTTCCTTTCGCCAAACTGAGAGCACTTCGGGGAGACTTTAGCATATCGGCCAGACCTCATGGTGAAGGGATAACCCTTTCTCTGATACTTCAGCTTTTTGGCCAGATGCTATGCCGAACACAAATCCTCCACCCGATGTTGCTCCATTTCATTGAGACTTCTTTCGATCGGTGAGACCTTATGGCGAATGCTAAACACTCTCCCTGAGCCCGCTTTGTTACACCGAAGGGAGAATCCTCTTTGAGTGAGACTCATGCTAATCGGCCAGACCTCCTATCGAAGGCAAAATTAATCGCTGAGCTCCAACTTTCGGTGGGACCTCCTCCTGTCGAGCAGACCTTTCAGTGAAAGAACCATCTTTTGGCAACTCATTTCATTTTGGGGAGACAGGCTTCCTTCGTCAAGACCCTACAATGAAGCTTCCTCTTTTGAAGAGAATGAACTGCTAGTTGGCGAGACAACTGCAGAGTCTTGCCGACTTTCTCCTTAGAACAATTTTATGCCATACTAGATTAGGAGATGCTTTCTAGCTAAGATCCTTGAGGAATACCATTATGTGCATGATCCAATCTTGAAAAACAAGGTCTGCATTAGTCCTCATAAGAAAATAATACATATTATAATAAAATCCACTATTGCTTGTGATTATTTTATTCAATTTCCTGCAAGAAGAAAACCAATTAAAGCTGAGGCATAACCAAAATTTGACAAAACCAGAAGGCAAACTCAGGAAGAAAATAGAAGAACTCCGAAGAGTAAAGCAAATAACCAAAGGCAACAAAAGCAAGAGAAAAGGGGGGACCCATTTTTTTCTAGAATAAAATGGGGTGGTTATGCAGGGCATAACAAGTAATAATGTGTGTATTAGGTGATGAGGTGATAACTGAATGAAATAGATGATCAAGTGATGTAGTAAATGATTAGAGGTCTTAGGAGATAATTAGGATAAATGGATGAATAAAGTGATTAGGTGAAGTAGACATTTTTTAGGTGTCTACATTTTTCTCCTCTTTAAGACAATGTTTGAAGTAGCATTGTTTCAAAGAAAATAAAAGGTAGTTATGATGAGATAGATGAGATATGAAGAAAGTGATAATATGCCCCAATCATGTGTAGGAAATGATTAAATATTGAATGATGAGATGATGATGCCCCCTCGAGAGGTTATCCATATAAAAAGTGACAACTCTTGAATGTTGAATGATGAAGATATGGATACAAGAAAAGGGAAAAAGATCCTAACTTAGAAAGATCAAATGAAGATAATAGATTATTAGACATGGAAATAAAATTATTTGGAATGCTTTATTATGTTGGCATATGAAGAGCAACCTTATTTTGATATAGTAGTGGATGTTATGCACCAAGGTATAGAAGACCAAGGTGACAACGTATCCAGTATATGAACTAACGCTTAAGCAAACAAAAAATAGGATGGCCTGACATTCTCAAGGCATTTGACGCACTTGGTGGGTATGTGTGGAGACAATCCAATAGACATGACATATAAATAAATGACCATGCCCCAATATATACCACTCAAAGAACACCATGATATATAATAATCATAGCAATTTTGTAGGCATGGTATGGGTTAAAAAGTTATATCAAAAGATAAATCAAATAATTAAACAGTTAACTATTAAAAAGCATACAACTAGTGTTAATAGGATAAATGGATGATGATTATGTCTGATGTGGGGAAGGATGCATCTCATGAAGGTAGGGGATTGGATGAAATAGGGAATCTTGATTTTTCACAAGTGATATGACAGTTATATGTTATCAAGGTCGTGGTTTAGCTCTTGATTTGATATTAAAAGTGTGATGTTTCTAGTGTGTATGTTTGTGGATATTGAAGCACATGTTTGTTGTTTTATTAGTTTATTGATGGAAGATGGTGATGATAATTATAGTATTAAATTTTGAATGATAAGAAAGAGATGAAATGGTGATGATAAAATTATTAAGATGGTGATGGTGATAACGATGATGAGCAATGAAGGGCGATAACTATGGAGAGGTACCAAATACCACTTAGGATTTTGTCATTATCTAACTTGGAATTGATTGATTGATTGATTAGTGATAGTGATAACATTGTTGATGATAAAAGCAACGTGATGATTATGTTGTTAATGATAAGAACAACACAATGATTGGGAAGGATACATCTCATTAATGTTGGTACAAACACCTAAATTTGACTAACATGTTTCTACCAAAACATCATCATTTTCCAACATTAGGTATCATCAATCTATCTTATGCATTTAATTAAATAATTTTATTATTTAACTAAATTATCTATTTCATCACTTTTCCCCTATATTGATTAAATAATTAACATTATTCAATTGATTTACTAATTATCCCTCCTTCATAGATCAATTAAATATTTCATTATTATTTAATTAATTCATTTCCCATTTTCCACTTCTCAAATTAAATAATTGTTTTAATTATTTAATTTATCCAATTATTCCTCACAACATTATCCTCTTCTAAAATAAATAAATTGATTATTTTATATATTTTCCATTTACACATGTAATTAATAGTTAAATTATTATTAACTATGCATGCATTTCCACCTCACCAATTGACTAAGACCTACTTTCAATCCACTCTTCAATCAGTTCTCTTAATTGATTGTCGGTTACAATTATCTCTTTAATCAAATCCTCTTAATTGATCCATGCACTCGGTTCACTTAAATCATACAATCAATTAACTATCCATTAGTTCCTCTCATGGATTTTCATCCATTAATTTTCTTAGTCTCTCATCAAATCTCAACTATTGATTGATATCAAGAAATCTATAAAACAAACCTATCATTCATCAATTATCTCTCTCTTGCATCATTACAAAGAAACTATACTCATATTATCAACTTGCTTTATGCTATTGTGCTACCAAAAATATGAGAGCAAGTACTATAACACTTTTCTCCAAGGTGCAAAGAGGAGAACAATGAAGCTCAGCAAAGGGGTCATGTAGGTTTATCGTATATGCTTTTGGCGATTTACGTTATGCTTCATTGATGTGATCTTTTATAGAATTTGATTGTGAATTGTTGTTATTTGTTGTTTTATCCTTTGATTTCATATTCATTTTCTAGGTCATACATGTGATTTGAATAAAAATGGATCAAAATTTATAGCAAGGTTGGGAACAAAATTGTTAGATGGTTTGGATATGATGTGATGTTGGATTGCATGGCAAGATGACATTGATTGGGATTGTCTAGATTGTGGGTGATGGAGAATAGTTTGGTAGGAGATATTTTTCATGGGACGGAGGAAATGCTCAAAATTTTGTTTATTTTTCATGGAAGGAAACCAAATCATTAAGTGAGCTAGAAGACATATATCAAGATTTATTCCAAAGAAATATGTAATCACCTGCCTCCAGTGTCTAACAAGGCATGGAAGACTATAAATTGATGAATGGATTAGTATGATGGAAATTGATAGGCAAGGGATGTGGAGGATAACCATTTATGGAATGGCATTTGGATAAGGGATTTGACTTCCAAAGACCATCTCACAATGGGATAACATGTGTCTAAACTAAGGGTTTAGATAGGGCTATGTAGATGATGACATGGTATTATATGGTATATGTTCAAAATAAATTACCATCTCAAGAGCTTTCCAAAAGCATTTTTAGAAGCATATGCCCCTATTCTTTATCAAGATCAAGGTGGATAGGGAAGATAGATGAAATGGAATGGATTGAATAGATAGTGATATGATGAAAACAACATGATGGATGAGAAAACATGCTCCAAAATGGAATGGTACACATAGATAAATGATTTTACATGACACCCATGAATGGGTCTTCATCATGGTACAAGGCACCACAAGAATGGTTTTCATTAGATTTGATGGATTATTTATTTAATTTTATTGATTTTTTGTTTTATTTATTTATTTTGAGTAACCATTAACTACAATGATCCATTTATCGATGTTGTCATGATATGCCAATAGTGTCCTATCTTGAGGAGTTCCCTTGCTAGTATCATGGAACTTGTATATAACCTATGGATGTTATTGTGATTCTTGTTGGTATTAGGGTTCGACTTTTCTAAATGTGCACATCACAATAGAGTGTGACTATACTCCTTATGATAAAGTGTTGTTGCCAAAATACAATAAATGTGGGAGTTGGGATTTTTGGATTTTAGGTGAGACGTTAGATGGTTATAAGGGATCTATGATATGTGGATGGATGATTTGATAGTTTGGATGTAGGATTTTTTATTTTCCAAACTTTTGATGGTGGGAAATGGAGTTTGGATGTTGAATTTGGAGTGTGGTTAGGACTAATAGCTTTATACACCTTGTGTGTTGGGAAAGTAGGCCATTTTGAAGAAGGTGGATACTTGTAATAAGTGGGAGGCCATTTTTGATATGACTCCATAGTTCCAATGAATATTAGATTTGGATTTGGATATGATGCTTTATGTGATCTAATTTGCTTTGGGATGCATTTTGACTTCGTGTGTCCACTTTGTTTGGCTTCATGTGTCCACTTTGAATTATGGATTCATTAGCTTCAAAATTTTAATTTTGATCTTTTTCTTTGTAAGACTTTCCCAATCAGTGGGTGAAAGGATTTGGGAACGATGGTTTATGATGTGGATGGAAGGAGAATTGGGAACAACCTTATTATAAGTACTATTTACGACCCATATTTTGTTCCTTGCATAAGATAGAGTTGTCCCCAGTATCATGGAGGTATCACTAACATCGTTAGATTTCTTGATCAATGAATAATTGAAACCTTGATATCTAGCATCGTCAGAAAAGTGTATTAGCTCTAAAATACCTCGCTCATGTAATCCTAAACCTTTTCCTTGGTACTACATATTATGAAATATTTTGTTTCCAATATGATATGTTTTGTTCTAGAAACAAGATGTTAACTCTTCTTTGTGTTGTTGGATATCATCAATGGTGGTTATCTTCTCATCAACAAGAAAGCTTGACTTGACAAAAGTGAGTGATCTAAGTTGATAGGACACTAATGCTATCTCTATGTACATGCTTATTGCTTGAGAATTTTATGGGATGTTTATTGGATCCATAGGAGTTTGTTTATCAATATATTTGGCATGATTCTTGGGACTAAGGAACTCAGCTTGTTCCCCAAAATAGGTTGTAGCATCAAGGTCAATATGAAAACCATTTTTTTGGTCACTTACTAGAATAACATCATGAATTCCTATGGACTTAGCTATAGCTTCATCATTTGAAAATATATATAAAGAGAAATAATCTTGTTGGTCTAAAGCAATGAGTTATGGATGAACAAGAGGAAGATCCATCTATGTGTCTAAGGGAGGCAACTATGTCATCTTGAGAAGAGGAGGTTATTGGAATATGGATGGGATCAACTTCAATTTTGGGATCATGGATGAAATGGAAAGGAATGATGGAATCATTATGGAATTATAGAGAGATGGGATCTCAATTAATGATTGGATGAGCTTGAAGATTAAGATCATCTATAGGGAGGATTTGAGTAAGTTGAACTTGATTAATTTTGAGACTTGTTTATTTATGCTTTGGAATGTGCTCTTGACATAGATTTGATTCTAATAATGGAGTTTGATAGGGGACTCCTTGATGGCCTAAATATTTTGGCATCATAATAATGGACTTTGAATAAGATAATCTGGAGTAGGCATCATAGGCAACAAAGTACATAATGGTGTTTGGTCTATGATTTCTCGATCATAGATAGGATTTTTATCAAGAACTGGCTTAGCATGGATTTCATGATTATCTATTGTGAATATCCCTTGGAGGTAATCTTGAGGGAGCTAAGATGTGGTGGATTGTTGTTGTAAAGGTTCAAGGGATGGGGATTTGGAAGGAGAGATGGAGGCTTCTACCAAGCAAGCTTCTTCAAGATAACCTATTATGGAATCATATGAGGCGGATATATTATGGCTAGGCATGTTATGAATGTGATTATTTTGGGATGATCCAATGCTAAATATGGATAGATGATTTTGATCATGCTTGGGAAAATAATCTTGATATGTGCTTGATTTCTCATTAGGTGAGTGGGATGTATGACCTTCCACGTCAATCTCACTGTGATCGATGAGATCTTGGATGTGATTTTTGAGTTTTTTGCATCTCAATATGTTGTGACCTTTGATGTGATGGTAAGTTTACAATACTCATTTTCTCTATACTATGTAGGTTTAGGTTTATTCTAATCAAAGATATGTATGGAAATTTTATTAGGTTTTCTTGGATGTTTTTTTGGAACACGACCTCTATAGGTTCACCCAAGGGAGTGTAGCTACATTTTGAAAGATTTGGGATTTTTTATTGTCCTTGTGGTATTGTAACATGTGTTTTTGGTTAGATGTTTTAGAGACTAGGATCTATCTGTTTAGGCATATTTTGTGTAGTATGGATGAGTTTGGAGTCAGTTATCCCATCACTAACAACATTTTTATTCTTAGCCCAAAAATAAGGTTTATCATTGATATGGTCATTGTTTTGCTTATCTTTGTTATAAATATTGACCAAACTTTTGGCAACAAGGGATTTCTCCATGGTGATCCCATTGTATATTATTTCACCAAAAGTGGATATGCAATGAACTTGTGGATGAGACACCATTTAAGGATTAAGATTTTTGATGAACATATGGACAAGTTGTTTTTCTGGTATAGGCCAAGGGAAGTGACTAGTGAGACTCCTCCATCATTGAAGGAAGCAAAAATTTCACCATTTCATTGTTTAGTGTTACATAGATCAAGCATGGTTAATTCATGCTCAATATTGTAATAAAAATGGGTTACAAATTTCTCTACTAAACTATCATAAAAAGTTTGAATGGATCCTTGAGGAAGGTGTAAAAACCAATCAAGTGCTTGTCCTCCTAAACTATGAGGAAAGAGTCTCATGAGATAACTGCAATTATAGGCAACTTGTTGGCAATTCCATAAAAATTCTTTGACATGATCATGGGGGTCTCCCTTTCTCTTGAATTTATCAAACTTTGGTATCTCAAAATTGTCAGGGAAAGGTGTCATGGATATGAATCTATTAAAGGGGTAAGGACATAATTCCTCAAATTTATATGTGCATTTTTAGTATAGGGTCATTGCTTGCAACCCCTTGATAGTGTCTTTTATTTCCTAAAATTCATGGGCAAATGAATTCATATGAGTTGGACTTGAAGGTGGTGGTGGAATATTAGAAGGTGTTTGTTGATTAGTGGATGGATCTACATTGATTTGTGGAGGATATTGGAGTTGATATGACGATGGTTACTAATAAGTGGTTTGGATGGGATTGATAGATGGGTTGTGTTGTTGATGATGTATTGGTTCATGATAGGTTGTTTGGAAGGTGTTGCTAGATGGCATGTAGTGTTGATTAGGTGGCATTTGTTGATAAGTGGATGAAAATGTATGGGTAGGTTGATTATATGATTGGTGGGGTAATGTTTTTAGATAAGTGGGTTGTAGTGTGGTGATAGGTGGAATATGTGGTTGAGATGGTATTAAAGATGTTTGTGGTTGTTGATAGGTGGAATTATGAGATGTATAAAAAGGGATTGTAGTGAGTTGGGTTTGTGTCAATTTTGGCATGGATAAATGAGGTAATGATTGAATTGATGTTGTCATGGATGGAAACCTTGCTTGAGGTGAATCAATTGGAGGAGGGATGTTTTGGGTGGTTGAACTAGAATGAATATTTAAGTGAATGGGATTAGGTGAAGTTGGGATATGATGTGAAATGGTGTGTGTTGGACTAGGTGGGAAATGATTACATGTTTCTTGGTATGAATACCATTGGACTTTGGGTATATCCATTGGTATACTTTGAATTTTGGACAATATTTGATTTATTTATTTATTTTGAAATATTTGGTTTTTTTTTAATATTTGATTTTTATTAAATTTTCTTTTTTTTTGGATTTTTATAATATTTATTTTTTGAATTTTTATTTTTGGGAATTTTTTTGGATTTTGGAAATATTTGATTTTATTTTTTGGAATTTTTATATATTTTGTATTTTTTATTTTTAGATATTTGATATTTTTGGATTTTTGGGACATTTGATTTGTTGGGTTTTTCAAATATTTGCTTTTTTGGATTTTTAGGATATTTGATTTTTAATAATTTTTGTGTTATTTGATATTATTTAATTTTTGAGATATTTGATTTTTGGATTTTTGGGCTTTTTTTTTTTTTGAATTTTCAAGTTTTTTCTTTTGGGGGGATTTTTTGGAATATTTGATTGCTAAGAATATTTGTAAGAATGTATGGTACTTGACTAAAGGATGATTACAATGTCATGAGTTAACTAGGTATATGTTTTAGATGATATTGATAAGGGTGTTGATGTAACCTAGATTGAAATGTGAAAATGGAGGGGGTTTAGTTAAGATTGATGAAAGATGGTCATGATGATTAGACTAGGTTGAAATGTAACAATATTGAGGATAGGTGGTGAAATGATCTAAATCAAAGATTCCTTCTAAATCAAGACATGATAGCTAATTTATGGTTTTAGTCTTTCTTAGTTGAGATAGGCCAAGTTCTCAAGCAAGCTCAATTAGGATTCTTAGATTAGTCAACTTAGGATAGGCCAATTTCCTAAGTTAATTGTGTCCAAGGTGATCAGATTATTATTCAATTAACTTGCTACTTAGAATAGGAAACATTCAAAAGAACACAAGAATTAAGGATAGACGATTAGATGAAGTCTTGATTTTTAAAGGTGATGTTTGATATAGATTGAAATGGATGACAATGTGGGTTGATTTGTTATGTGTTTTAGATGATATGGATTAGGATGCTTGATTTGTATGTGTGAATGATCGATATTGGATGTGTTGATGCAGGAAGAATGTTTGGTGAGGCATGATGGTGTTAGGATATGATAAGATATGATGGATGATATTATAGATATATGACTATGGTTGAATGCAAATGTAGATGATAGTATGATCTCATGATAATGGATGTATGTGATATAGTGGGGTTGTGAGATTAAAAAATAATATATGTACTAACATAAATGATAATAGATTATGATATGGATGTAGACGAAAGTATAATATGGATGCAGGTGATAATCTAATGTAAGACATGTGTGTCCTATGAAGGATGATATGTGATTACAAATGAATGTGATGAGATAACCTATGATATGGATGTCTTATGAGGATGATATATAGATATGATATGAAAAAAATGATGAAAAAACTATGGATGGTGATCCAACCTAGGATATGAATGTATGTTAGGGTGATAGGATGACATGAAACTATAGATGTAGATGCAAGTGATGGTGTGTAGACTTAGGATATAGGTGTAAAAGGATGATAAATGAATGTTATGATGTTCTAACCTAGGATGTGTATGTTTATGAGGATGGTATGTGACTATGAATGTTAAGAAATTGATGAATGTGTTTATGGGACAATGGATGGTAGATGTGAATGAGAGTCTAAAGAAAAGTTAGTGAATGTGTATGGATGTAAAGTTATGATGATGAATGATATGGTTATGAATGTAAATGATAGTCTAAACCTAGAAGATGGATGTCAGGATTGGTAGTATATAAGATACTGATGTGGAAATGGTAGAGACTTAAACCTTAGGAAAAGGGAAATCCTAATCTACAAAACAAAGACAAAATACTTGTTTTAGGTATTTTTGGAATATTTCAATATTTTTTAGATTTTTAGTTTTTTAGTTTTTACACAATAAAGAAGATAGAAGATTAAAAATTTAAGGATAAAAAAGGATAAAGTCTTCATTTGGTTTCAAGTGGGAAGGTTCTAATCTAATAATAACATGCACATCAACACACAACAATAAATTTAAGTGACTCCTAGTGTGAGTCCACTAGCAAATATAATATCTTTGTCAAGTGGATGAATAGACATGATATGCAAGGTCATGTAACACCTATACAACACTTACCTTAGAAGGAAAGGACCTAACCAAGGGTAGTTGCTATCTTAATAGATAATAGTACATGATGAGTAATTTCAAGGTAGGATACATATCCCTTAGACCACACTAGAAGATGACCAAAGGATTTAAGCTTCTAATTACAAGATCACTAGGGGATATCCATGGATAAAGGGACCATATACATGTGTGAGCCTAGGAGGTTCTCTCCTAGTATTTTCACCATCAAGTCTTGGAATACCAAAGGTATCAAAGTTTTTGTAGACATGATGATGACTTACTCTTTGAGGTACGACTTTCACTCTCCACCCTTTATACACCCCACTAGAAAACATGGTTGAGGTCATTCCTTGGGGTGATGAAATCTCCAAGTAGGCATCCTAAAAAAATCAAGGTAACACTTATGATCCTCAAGTTCACCCTAGGGTGTGAGAGGAGAGAAAACATAAGCGACCTTGGTGATTAAAAGACACTTCTTTATTTTAAGATCAAATTAAAGTGTGAGAGTTTATTTCAACCAATAATAACAGTGAAAAAAAAAAAAACACAATGAACGAAAATGAAAAAGGTCTAAGTCAATCTTCAACAACACGTCCTGCAAAATCAACAATTAATAGTTTTCAAATTTTGTCTTCATCCAATGACATATGTTGTATTCAATTGATTAGTCCAAAACATAAAAAAATTGAAAAAAATTAGGAAAAAAATTCTACCAATGAATTCCTTGCATGTATTTGATCAATTTAAAAAAAAAAATTATTGAAAAATGAGCTCATATGCACAAGATATGAGTGTTTGAAGTTTGCAAATAAGACATACTTTTTAAGGAAATTTACCTAATGAAAAAGGAAGATTCTAAAAAAATCACCTAATCCACATTGTAGTACTCTAAGAAAGTTTTTCAATGTCTATAAAAAATTGAAAATCCTATTACATCAAAAATTATTAATGTTTTTGTGAAATTGTCTTGTTATGGAATGCAAAGCAAAGAGGGAGTTTGTTTAGCTCCCAAGACATTGTCTCCTAGTCACCCACATGATCGAATATGATTTTATGTATATATTTGTAGATTAATTTGATTAATGGATATGATTCATTTTGAGACTTGAGACCTTATCCTTAATTTGGGGGACTGATGAGAAAATGTGGCATGCATAGAACAGTTGTACATTATTTTAATTTTTAATTAAAATAATTACAATTTCTCAACTCAATATGATTGGGGAGTTAAAAAATATAATCAATTAGTCAACTCTCTACATGGAGGAGTTAACTAAGTGCATGAAAGAATCAAGGGAAGTTGACTATTGCAAAGAGTAGTTAAACTAATTGTATGGATGAGTGAAGTGGTTTTGATTATGGCTAGGACTGAGAGTAAGTTTGAGTGGACTGATTAAACTAAATAGTCAACTAGATGAGGTGAAATTAATTAATTTAGTAATTAAATAGTTGAATTATTGGTGCAAATGTTATGGAAATTAATTATTGAATTAATTTATTAATAAATGATGTGTGTTTTGGGACTCAAATTTGTAGTTTTTTTTTTGTTTGAGTCCCTACCCTTTTGTGCCTTACCCCTTTTTCCCAAGCTTATAATTAATATGAGAAGTTCAATCATGGGTGGTCTTTGTCAAAATTTCTTGGCACAATTGGGTAGAGCATGAAAAATTAATCCCAATTGCATTTTGAAGTTTTGGAAAATTCCTTAAGGGGTGAAAGTTATACCCATGCAGTTTTTTCCCTTCCATTCGGTTCTTGCCTATTTCCCTACAAAGGTAAAGAATATGAAAAAATGGAAAAGTGTTTGTTGTGAAAATCTATTAGTCATCTATCTTCCCATTTAAATCATTTCTATCTAGTTCACATGGTTTTTATACCCTGAGGTAAATTTTTGTCCATCTAAATTTGTGGGATTTCCCATGTGCATTGCCCTTGTCCACATGTTGATGAATTTTCCACATGTCCATTTTCTAAATTTTTTCCCACAAATGCAAAAATTTTAAAATCGGCTATGTAAAGTTTCTCAAGAAAATGGAGCCCATATTCCTGACCTATTGAATTCATCATCCATTGTAGATTTTCCCAATCCATCTAAACTTCCATTTTCCTAAGCTTATTCATCTGGTTCAGATGACGACATCATGTTGATGTCATCCCACACAACTTATATCATCATGACTGATAGGACTTGAATTTTTTTTGGTTCTGGTTAACATTTCAAAATTTTGAGCATTTCTATGGTTTTCTATTAGCTAGGGTTTGTTGTTTCAAGTGCTTAGGGTTCACCATAGGGCTAAAACCCTCTTTAAACCCTAACAGTGTAAAAGCCTTAGTCATTTTATGTTTGCTCATTGACCTGTCACTACTCATTTCTAGTTTTCCAAGTTACGACTTAAGTCATTAAAGTCATGTTGCCACTGGCCCCAACATTCTAGTCTTGCTAATAATTGCCTTTTGAAATATTTTCTTAAGTATTAAGTCTTGCAGGTTATGAAATATTATTGAAAAATGTCTAAAGTCCCTTGTCTTAGGTCTGAAATAATTTTAAATCCTAAGTCTCATGCTGAACTAGTAAAAATGGCTCTGACTTAAGTTACAACTTTAAGCAAGTGCTAAATAAACCCTTAGGTAAAGCATGCCATTGTCCCACACTTTATACATGTTTAGTATTCATTGGTCTCCACAAGCCTACATGGATTAAAATGTTCACTGAAATGTCATTATGGGGAAGCGAGAAGGCACCACATGTCCAGTGGGCTCTGTAGTTCTTTGTAAAGCTAAATGGAAGGCCTATGATCTAAGGATCCTTATTGTGCCATGTGGTACCATCTTGACCATTCCTTGCAATCCCACAAGGGTCATCTCTGAAGACCTTGGTTGATCGTACGGGTGCAGGATGATGCTAAGTGGAAAAGTATCAACTGTCGGATGATCTATTAAATCAAATGAAATATTTACTAAGTATTGAGGTGACATATTGAGGAGTAAAAGGTGTGTATTCGAATACACATAGCAGTATTTTGATAGATCTTTGATCAGATGATATAATCTTAGCCATCTACTTTGCAAAAGGATAAAACATATGAAAAAATTCTCCTAAGTGTGGGTGAATGCATATGAAGTTAAAAGGTGAACAAGTTATACACGTGGTAGCATCTAGTGGCTCTCCTCGCAATCCCATAGTCTTTGATCTATTCCTCGATGCATGAGTGTAGGGATGTGGGGAGTCGCCACGTTAGCTCTTTTGACAACCCCAAGGGCGGTGGGACCCAGGATGACATGAGATGGGATTTTCCAAGTGGCAATATTATATTGGCTCGATGTTGAGGTGAATAAAGGTCAAATTTTTTAAACTCAATTGAATTTGATCCGAGCCATCCAAAGGTACAGATCATCCTTAGATCAACAAATCAAATTCAAAATTGAAAAAATGGGTAGATGCAGTTGTTATGGTTCACGCGAGTGAATAGTAATGGCAAACAAGATGCTAGAAAGCCTAAATTTATTGCAATTCACCATAAAAGACAAATCCAAGGCACACTTCCAATTCACCAAAGTATTCAAAAGCAACTAGAGATTGAACCTTGCAAAGAATGAGCTTTTTGTGAAAGAAATTAGGGTTTGCACTTTTAGAACACTAGTAAGTTGAATTTCACCTTTGCTCTACCCAATTTCATAGGAAATCTTGTGCCCTTGCTAGTTATAGTATCAAATTTCTATTCTAGGGTTGCTATATGTTTTGAATTTTCCTAGTTTGTGTTGCTTGCATTCTATTTAATTGCAAATTTCCCTAGCATAGTTTGCACTTAATTTGAAACCCTAGTTGCATTATAGAAAAACCTAATTTTCATGATTATTTCCAAGATGTCACCCCCCAAGGCTAAAATTTTTGGTTCCACCCCAAAAATATCCCTCCACAAAGACCTATTAGCCAACTCTATGGTTCCATAATTGATAAAAAAAATATAGGCGAACTGTTGTTGCAAGGCTCAGGGGTAGAAAAGGGTACTATGGATAAACATTATGCAATTAGAGATGTTGATAAGAAGGTTTTCGGTTGGGAATTGTTCAAGTATTGGTATGGGAAATGAAATGCCAAAGACCCAAGCTGCAATTGCTAGAAATTAGACCTAGGGAAGTTGGCGGTTCTAAATGTGTACCTAGATGTTGACCTAGTTAAAGTCATTGCTGCTAATTATGACCCAAATGTTAGGGTTGTGAGGACACATGATGGGGTGGAGATGGTAAATTTGACTCAAGAAGGAATTATGGGGGTTTTCAAACTTAACACTAATGCAACCAAACAGATCAACTTGGAAGCACTAAGTTAGGAGTATAAAAAGAACAAAAGCACATACAAAGTAATAATTTTCCAAGGTTCATGGTAAAGGGAAAGGGTAGGAATATAATCAGGCTCACAACTGAAGAAAAAGAGCCTTTCAAATTGGATTCTTTCAAATTTTAATTTTCCAGAACATATCATACTTTGTGTTAGATCTTAGGACTTAATCCTCCATAGATGATACCTATAGCTTTCATGTTCATAGTTGCAAACATACAAAATATGATAGTCAATGAAGAGTGATTTTTCTACTTATCTATCAGATTCTATTCATAAGGAACTGGTGGCTATTAAGGATGGAAAGGGTAGTGTAAGGTTCTAGTGGTATTCTTTGTTATGCCACAAATCCTTGGCATATGGATCTAAGGAGTTGGGCATAAGGTTGCAACTTAATTAGAAAGAGATGAGAATGGAGAATCTCTCTTGGTCCAAATGTGGACCCTTTTACTAGATAAACATTGTGCAACATCAAGTTTTTTAGCATTTACAAACTTGTTTTCAACAAGGTTGAAGAGTTATTTGGGAAAATAGGTACTAAGGGTCCCCAAACAATTACATGATTTTCTAAGGCTTAAAGAAAGAAGGCCTAACTTGGGTATTGACCACAATTGGGGAGATGTAATTGTGCATGATAATTGCACCATCCTTAGGGTGTATGGGAAAAATTTAAGCCCACATGTGCTTCCAAGGTTTGTGCCACTTGTTGACGACGATTTTACTCGCAGTAAACAGTTTGAATAAAATCTCCACAAACAAGAATGCAAAGAGCCTATCCTTCTTGAAAGATATGGAACAAAGACAACCTAAGGGTAAATTTTGCATTCACAGGACAAAGATTGGATTTTTTTCAATCTCAAGTCTCTGATAACCAAGTCATGTTTGCACTAGGGTCACTCTTGGGTAATGATGTGACATTTTTTGTTAATCTCAAGGGGGATAATGTTTGTTCATTGAACATTTTAGATAACATTTTGAATTGAATTGATAAAATTGAACATCACGAAACCAAAAGATTTGACATAATATTTCATGAAACATCACAAATTCCTTGCTATCATTTAAGTAGATTTAGCATTAAGCATTCAACAACTTCATGGAAAATAAAATATTTTCAACAAAATTCTTTCCATTCATTTATATTTTTTGGAACATTTTCAAAATATTAAACATCTATTCTAAAAAAAGTATAAAAAATACTGAAAAATAAAAGTTTCTCCCGGTTATTCTCCATGGATGCCCCAAAGAATTAATCAAAACAGAGCAAACCGCTTTATATTTCACTAGATTGCTTCACAGCTAAGTATAAAATGGTGCAAGCTTTTAAAGAGAGGGATTCATTTATGGACATCGAGTAGGTTCTGTATGCACCCTTAAACAGAGCAACATACAGTCTTGTTCGACCGAACTTACAAAACCAACTACAAAAGATACTGAGATAGGTAGCTATCCATAAAGCTTTGATTTCAATTAATGTCTATGTGCATACAAAGTTTTACACCATAATGGTTCAAAAAATAGGAAAAAAGAACAAAACTTAAAAAAAGTTTATGCTCCTCTGACATCCACAAATTCCAAACTTCCAATAAAAATGAAGCATCCCTAGCCTTTTATAGAACACAAGGCTCATATAGGATAAGACAACTACATGAGAGGAAATCTAAGGGACCAATCTCATAAAGTCACATGGAATATTGTGACCAATAGGAGAATTACAATTGAAGTCAACTCCAATTACTTGTTGAAGCTCTTCAGATTCTATTTTTTCATCTGGAATCTTTGCCAGGATGATACTTCGAATCATGATAATATGTAAGGGCTTCCCATATATTTAGAATGACAAGGTGGAATTTTTTCCCCCTACATTTCACTTGGCTCTAGTTCTGTCACTCTCGGGAATGAGCTCTCTCAAAGATTAGCATTTGTTCCCATGGCATGTGAAATACCGAGATCCCCAACATTCCGGTGGACTCAAAGCCATTTTCTTTATCACCTCCCAGAGTGATCAAACCAGACTGAAAATTATTACATCCATGATTCAAGTTTGCTTGACCATCCATACCCGAGCTTTGCATCACAATCAATATCTCCTGCAATCACAAATTCCATATATTAAATCCTTTTTTTAAAAGAAGAAGAAGCATATTATAACATCATATGTAAATAAAACCATTATTCAAATGTTAGTACAAAAATTCCATAATTTAACACGCCTTTCACAAAGCATATCATAAATCCTTGTACATATATTGGATCACCGGGATCATTAGACAATTTTTTTTTAAAATAACATTTCATTTCACATTGCAACCCGGTACCCGGTATTCAACTTTACCCACTTACTTTCCCAGACCTCGATTATACCAAAACTCCATTATACCGAATTCTCTCTTACTGGACTCACGCTTACCGGACCAAAGCCTTTCACTTGAACTTCACATTACCTTTCGTCTTTTCTATGTTTCCGGTACCCGATGCGCGAAACACTTACAATACGAAGTACCTTCTTTTATCAAATAATTCTCTTCCTTTCTTCACTTTCGGTGATCTTCTAATTAGTTAGCTCCTTCCATACGAGTTATACTTTTTCACTCGAGTCCCCAAGTCTTTTTAGTCTTGGGGCATGTTGTGAGACCACACAACAACTTGCAACCAATAAAACCAAATTTAAATCAAACTTGAAATTAAATCACCAATTGTAAATTAAAACTTATACATATTTGAAAACAATAACTTTCTACCTTTACCTAGATTCTGGCATAAAAGGTAAAACTCCACCAAAAACATCTGTGTGTTCTCTGATTAATTCCAGTTTTCAGAACTTAGTAAAAAGAATTAGTTCATTCACATTGAATGACATAATATAGTAATCCTCCAAAGCCAACCAGGGATAGAGCCTTGCTGCAAGTCAAGTGTCCATAGCCCCAGCAAGGTTATCTCTGTAGTTCCCCCAAACATAGCTCTATTGTCGGTCAGGCGTCCATAGCCTCGGTAGAGTTATTTGGATAGCCTAAAGAGTTGATTTTTTTTTTGATATAGCAATGATAGCTCATTTTTCACTTTTTATATTGCAATAATAACTCTTTTATCAACTTGCAAGAATTGAAGTACCACTATTAGGTTGGGAATTATAGTGGTAGCGAAGGTTACTTTTTGATTTTTCATTCAATGTAAATCCCTTTATCAATTCACTACTTCCCAAAAACTCATTTAATGATTCCTTGTAAGTGTATGTTTCCAACTAAATTTCACTAATTATGCCAAATCCTAGCTAACTGTAGCTTGCTATAAGTTAAAAAATATGCATAAATTAAAATTTAGCAATAGACAACATAATCACCAAATTTAAACCTAAATTTAGAAACATTAGTTACCACCCTTCAGATTAACTTTGATGGCAACTTCTAAAATTTCTACTAACTATCTCAACTTGACAACATTGCACTTCATTAATGGATCAAAATATCATGATTACCTTAAAACACAATAATATTATTTTGCATTAAATTCACACGCCTTACTCAACACGTATTATCTTTTCAAGTTACTTAGGTGATGACGTGTATTGCCTTGCCAACTTCATTCTCCTATGTAGTCCACACACATAAGACCTTCATAATTAATACGACTTTTTTATTTGAAATGACCACTATTAATTTCAAAATCTCCAACTTGCTTGATTCTCAATCTCTGTATTGCTCAAATTTGAAGCAATTTCACTAGATATGTGTAAAGAATTAATTTGATTTAACGTTTAATTTTGAAGATTATTGCTTAACTACCACCTTGCATACAAGTTCCCAAAAACAAATTACTCAAGGAAACTATGTACCATAACTCTGCTTACGACTCTCTATAAATTCATGCATTTCTTCTCGAATTCTCCACACTTCTCTTTTCTTTCTCCTTTTTTTTTAATTTTTTTTGTAATTTTGCTCTACTATGTGTCTTTGCATTCACTTCTTAGCCATGGATACTCCAATTTGCTTAGGTTGTTCTTGTAGACATAATGTTTTCTTGGGAAGCATCACACCACAAAGACTTGAAAAGGTCTTTATCATTAGGACTTCTAGTTTCACTATGCCAAACTTATGCTTAGTCCTTTGGGAAAGATATATTGTGTCCAGTCGCTAGTTCTGTATTTACTTTAACATAGCTTCTCACTTTGTAGCGTCACTTCTAGACATTGCGCTACTTGTTGAAGACGTTTGTGTTGTTTCCAACCTAATAGCGAAGCCTGAATTCTTGGAGAATCTGGATACCATCTTAGTTGTTGCACATCCGACCATCAGGATTCCCTCCATGGATGATGTTCCTCAATTCTTGGAACTTGGGGAAGTGGTTCCACTTCAGCCCTTTCTCACTGATCTCCATATCCAAGACTTTGAAACTCACTGGGAACTCGCCTACATAGGGTATTTAGCCCTGATAGAAGAGGCATCCCAGATCGACTGAATGGCGACTATCATCCACAACTTTGCTCACTTTTTTTTTTTTTGAATGAGGATTTTGATATCTAATGTATATATGTGATACACACACACATATATATCTTTTTGGCATCTTTTTTTAAACGTGTTTTACTGTGCATGGCTTTATTGTTTCATTTTCAGTTCAGTTTTGCAAAATATTTGAATTTCACTCTCATGCATAAGATAAATTTAAGCAGAACTTGCTAATGCAAAGGACAAGAAAAGAAGAACAAAACAAAACAAAGCAAGGAAAGCAAAAAAAACACAAAGAAAAACCCATAAAAAAACTAAAAACTAAACTAACCCTAACTTCCCTAACTCTAATATCACAAAAGATTAACTCTAATGAAGCAATTTATTTCAATTTCTATGGCTATTTCCTCTACAGTTTTAGTATGAATTACAATAGATTTGTCTTTAAATTCTCTTATCAAAATTTTCAATATTCTACTATAATAATGGAATATCTTAAATTTTCTGCATTTAAACATCATAAATTCAAAGGTGTGCTTACCCAAAATCTAGCTCAAATGTATGAAAATGATCTCATTGGAGACTAGTTGCACACATTTCATCTGATGCAATAATATTGTATCTTCTCCTAGCCTTGGTCCATTTTCATGAACAACTACATTCATTTCTTTGTTTCCTTCTCTTCTAAAATTTTTAATATCTTTGGCCCTGTCTTCGCTTTGCATTTTGTTAGACCAAGATATATCACTATTTATATTGCTATCAAAAAGAGAAAAAGTAAAAACTTGATATTCTATATCTTGAAAAAGATTAGGAAAATATCCTTTTATAGCTAATGAATTCTCAGCTTGAAGCACAACACATGCGTTTCCTGCTTAATTTTCTCACTCTATCTCGTTATCTGTATTTTTCGCGTATACAGGGAATGATGATTCATCCATGTCTTTTCCTCATTTTTGATGAAATATCTCTGAATCTTAATATTCTCGCATATTCCCCTGCAAAGCATTAGAATTTTCTTTAAAATAATCGCAGTTTTCTAACTGTTTTGATTTATTGGTTAATTTTTTAATATTTATGTCTCCACTAGGGCATAACGTTTTTCTCATTAACAATCCTTGTCTTTTAGCAGTTAATACTTCTTTTGTTAATAGAATTGCTCTAGTTATTTGCTCCAATTATGGCCAAACTTACCCTAGTTAAAAATAATTCACACTCAAGTTCACCGTGATTAGTTTTATCATGAATTCTACACTCAATGACTCTCCCAAAAGTAAAAAACTCAAAGGATGCAGTTTCTAATTAAAGATTTTACAAAGTTTTCCAACTTCCATAATGAAAACCAACTTGCATTCAATTTCTCATTTACAAGCTTCTTGCCAAATTTAGAAATAACATTTCAAAGCATAATTCTCCAATTCCAAAGGATGGAACCTAAAATATCAAAGAAACAAGAGAGATGCGTCAGAGCCTGCCCTCCTTCTAGCGCCAGTTCCTGTTGACGACGATTTTACTCGTAGTAAATATTTTGAATAAAATCTCCATAGACAAGACCACGAAGAGCCTATCATTCTTGAAAGATATGGAACAAAGACAACCTAAGGGTAAATTTTGCATTCATAGGGAAAAGATTGGCTTTCGTTCAATCCCAAGTCTCTGATAACCAGGTCATGGTTGCACTAGGATCGCTCTAAGGTAATGATGTGACATTTGTTGTTAATCTCAAGGGGGACAATGATTGTTCTTTGAACATAATAGATAACACTTTGAATTGAATTGATAAACTTGAACATCATGAAACCAAAAGATTTGAAATAATATTTCATGAAACATCACAAATTCCTTGCTATCACTTAAGTAGATTTAGCATTAAGCATCCAACAACTTCATGGAAAATAAAAGATTTTCAACAAAATTCTCTCCATTCATTTATATTTTTTGGAACATTTTCAAAATATTAAACATCTATTCCAAAAAAAAGTATAAAAAATAATGAAAAATAAAAGTTTCTCCTGGTTATTCTCCATGGATGCCCCAAAGAATTAATCAAAATAGAGCAAACCGCTTTATATTTCACCAAATTGCTTCACAGTTACGTATAAAATAGTGCAAGCTTTTAAAGAGAGGGTTTCGTTTATGGACACCGAGTAGGTTTTGTACGCACCCTTAAATGGCACAACATACAATCTTGTTCGGCCGACCTTACAAAACCAACCACAAAAGATATTGAGATAGGTAGCTATCTATAAAACTCTAATTTCAATTAATGTCTATGTGTATACAAATTTTTACACTGGAATGGTTTAGAAAACAAGAAAAAAGAACAAAACTTAAAAAAAAATTATGCTCCTCCGACATCCACAAATTCTGAACTTCCTATAAAAATGAAGCATTCCTTGGACTTTTATAAAACACAAGGCTTAGATAGGATAAGACAACTACATGAGAGGAAATATAAGGGACCAATCTCATCAAGGCACATGATATATTGTGACCAATAGGAGAATTGCAATTAAAGTCAATGGAAGTCAACACCAATTACTAGTTGAAGCTCTTCGGGTTCTACTTTTTCATTTGGAATCTTCGCCAGGATGATACTTTGAATCATGATAATATGTAAGGGCTTCCCATATATTCAGAATGATAAGGTGGAATTTTTTCCCCCTACACTGTGCTTGGCTCCAGTTTTGTCACTCTCGGGAATGGGCTCTCCTAAATATTAGCATTTTTTTTCCCACCGCATGTGAAATACCGAGATCCCTAGCATTCTAGTGGACTCAAAGCCGTCTGCTTTATCACCTAACAAAGTGATTGAACTGGACTAAAAATTATTCCATCCATGATTCAAGTTTTCCTGACCGTCCATACCCGAGCTTTGCATCACAATCAATATCTCCTGCAATCACAAATTCCATATATTAAATCCCTTTAAAAAAAAGAAGAAGCATATTATAACATCTTATGTAAATAAAACCATTATTCAAATGCCAATACAAAAATTCCATAATTAACACGTCTTTCACAAAGCATATCATAAATCCTTGTACATATATCGAATCACCGAGATCATTAGACAAATTAAAAAAAAATTAACATTTTATTTCACATTGCAACCTGGTACCTGATATTTAGCTTTACCCACTTACTTTCCTGGACCTCAATTATATCAAAACTCCATTATACCGGACTCCTCTTACTGGACTCATGCTTATCATATTGGAGCCTTTCACTTAAACATTGCATTACCTTTCACCTTTTCTGTGTTTTCGTACCCAGTACCTGGTGCACGAAACACTTACAATATGAAGTACCTTCTTTTATCAAAGACTTCTCTTCCTTTCTTCACTACCGGTGATCTTCTAATTAGTTAGCTCCTTCCATAAGAGTTATTATTTTTCACTTGGGTCCCCAAGTCTTTTCAGTCTTGGGCATGTTGTGAGACCACACAACACCACTCAGAGTGGGTTTTCTTGAAGTGATGTGGAAGTTGGGTAAGGTGGAGGACATAAACTTGGAAAATCAGAAGAAGGGATCCCTTTCCCCTCAATATACAATGTTTTTAGACTTTGTTATGGCCATGGAGGGGTGGAAAAACATTCTTGAAATGATTACTCCCCATAAATAAAGTACTACAGAGCTAGGAATCATGATCCTAGAGGATTTATTGTTGCATTGAGGGTAAGGATCAACAAAGGTAAACTTTGGCATAATTTTGATTATCTAGAGGATAAAATCATAAATGAGTTTGACCTAAATAAGGCTAAGGATAGAAAGATAAAGTGGTTAGCCTTTGAGAAATTGGAAAAGGAAAAAAAACAAAAGGACCCTACATTCAAAGGCACATATACAAATATTGAGGACCAAACCCTCAAAATTGAGGAAATTTTGCAAAATTTTGACAAGGTTGTTTGGGCATCTTAAGGAGAAAAGGGAAGAGCAAGATAAGGGGAAATCCCCTATGATTGAAGAGAGGTCTACTTATCAGCCACCAAAGAAATAATATGTCTTCACAAGAATATCGAAGGGGATTATAATGAAAGAATAGACTAAGGCCGCTCCTACCCAATTTGAGGAGTTAAGAGCCTCATCCCCTATGCCTCAATTGCCACCATCACCCCCACATGATGTCATTGATCTTGATTCACCTCTAAAGGAGTCTTCTCCAAAAAGGAGGAAAATTGAAGCCACGAGACTCGTTGACTACCCTCTAGATCCTAATAATGGAATTGTAGTCACCATTGATGAAATTATGTAGAATATTCCATCACCTCAGAGGGAGATTGAATTAGAAACCCTTTAGAATAGTTTAAAAAAAGCAATTTTGATAGGTTTGGACAATGCAAATGACATAAGGGATAATTCCTACACAAAATTCATGACATATGATGCAGTTGTCAAAACTTATATGTTTAAGGAATTGTTTGGAGAACTAAAAGAGATGAGTTTGAGGATAGAGTGTGAGAAGAGATGATCAAGTCTCTAGAATTGCCTAAGGAGGTTATATCTACAAAGGTATTTGTTGAATTGAAGGCCAAGCAAAAAAAATTGACCCCTGAAGAAGGGAGGAGACTAGTGAGAGAAATTGGGTTGCTTTTATTGCTAGAATGGGATATGGCATCTATCATTACCTTTGATACTATGAGAAAACATGACTCACAAGTATTTTCCACTAATGACGAAGCTTTATGTACATTACAAGGATTTTCTTTCAACACACAATGGGATACACTTGCAATTTGGGCTTTGGCCCCAAATACTAATAAGCCTACAATAGTAGAGCCTATAGGAGACTGAAAAGGAGGTGTCATCATTAAGTGAGTCTTTGACACTTCAACTATGGAGGTAGCCACATTGGCTGTTAATGTTGCAAAATTTACAAAGGCCATTATTGAGTCACTGCAGGAGAAACATGATGCAGAGACAAAGAAATACAATGACTTGTTAATTGAGTATAATAAGGATAAACAAAGGATTGAAGAATTGGAGTTGACACTAGAGATGTTGCAAAACCAACAGCCAAAAGTGCAACTAGTGCACCCTACTACTCCATCTTCTTCTTCTCCACCACCTCTTCCAGCTCAGTCACCTCCCCCACCATCTATGGAAATGGTTGTCTATGAGGATAGACCACTAGCATAGCTCATTCCTACCATTCCCCCCCAAAAAGAAAAGATTTTAGCAGGAAGGAATTTATTCAATAGTTGAAGGAATATGAGGAATTATTTGAGATTTATGAATAAAATAATGTTCTCATTGTCTCCAATGTACCAGAAAATTATATGGGAAAATCAATAAAGAGGGTGAACAATGTTCACTCCAACTATTCTTTATTGTTCAATGTAGTTAGCATGTTTGAAAGGGACAGATCAGTGGTAGTCTCATTGATGCAACTATGGATGCCCAGACTCAATGCATTGGGTGGCATGATTAAAGGGTCTACTCATGAAATCAATATGCAAGCACACATAGTCCCTGCATACAGGATGATGAAAAGAATCGTAGATTACAATGGGGTGGTAGATCTGATGATGAAGAAAGTTAGAGATTTGCTCCATCAATTTGATGACAGTGATCTTGGCTTCTTACTAGACATTTTGGACAACAATGGAGCTATGAAGACATATGAGCAGTGGAGATCACAAATGGATAATGTCATTTCTACATAGGCCCACTTAATTTGTGATGGTGAGGATGTTTACATTGATATGTTAAAGAATAGTATGGATAAATTGTCACTCACCAATAAGTTTTTGGAGGATTTTGATAAAGAAGCCAACCGGGTAGTTAAAATGTATGGCCATATAAAAAAATTGGATGAGTTCATGGATTTTAACTGGCCTTTAGAGGAAGATTATGACACATGGGATAAGAAATACAACAAGATTCCTAACTTGTAGAGTTTTCTCCTAGTGTTGTGGACACATTTTGTCTTCTATGCACATTCAGTATTCCCAAACAGTTTTAACAGTGATATCAAAGGGTTTTTTGTCTTTTGCACAACAAGGTTTTTGTCTTCACTTGCCAGCTCAACATTCTTGGGTTCACATCAAGAATAATGAAGAAAAAGAGCAACAAAGAATCAAAAGTCAACATCAAGGCACTTTTGGAGGGACAAATATTACAAAGAGTAAATATAACTATATTTGTCCTTAGAATTTTCCATCCAAGAGAAAGTAATTGTACTTGTATAAATTTGAAATGTAAAGTAATGTCAAATTAAATAATGACGTGTAAATGGCCTGAAGCTTGTTGCTCCCTTGTCTTATAAAAGGGAGTTCAAGGCCATTTGCATGGGATGATTGATCTCTTAGAGAATTTTGTAATGTAACATAGAGAATAGATTTTGAGTCTTTTCTTAGGTTGTTGAGTCTATATCTTTTGCTTTTCGTAATGTTGTATAATAGCACTAGCATTTGAAGGAATATAATGGAAATTCTAAAGCCAATTGTCTCTTGTTGTACTCTTTATGCAAATTATAAATTAAATTGATCAAAGATCATTTGATTTCTCTCCATCATTTTCCTAGTGGATGTATGCTTCTATTGATGCTCTTACTCAAAGAATAGGTTAAATGCTTTCATGGAAGTGTAGGTTTGTGTAACATTGCGCAAGGATTTGATAAGTAGAATTGGTTAAGGATTTCGAGTATGAAATTGTAATGCAATGTTGTAAAGCTTTGTAATGCTTAGATGAGATTTTGTTATACCATATAGTTTGCAATTTAAATTACTCCATACCCTGAGTTAAGGCACCAATTTAGAATTTGTGGCTAAAGTTGCAACTCTAGAATATCTCATATTTAAAAGAACAATCACAAAGTTTCATTTCAACTAGATTCATTTCTAGAAGTTTCATGTGATTCTATATTCTCTTGCTTTTGATTATTGAATTCTATAAAGGATTTTCCAAATCTTCTAAATTCTTCACTTATCAAGCAAATTACATGAGATTATATATGTTATTTACAATGTATGAGGTAAATTGGCATAGGAGATCTTAATTACACTGTAAGGGATCACCCTCCCGAGTTTTGTAGAGCCCAAAGTGTACAGGGAAAGTTCTTTCAGATTTCACCTGTTCATTGGACAATCCCTCCATATAACTGATAATTGGAAGTGGAAAAACCATAAGTTATCTATGAGATCTGGTTAGGAATTAAAAACCACCAACAAATTGTCAACTCTATTAGGGAATTAACTTGTGTAAATTCTCTAGTTCAAGATCATTTAAGGTCAAAGTCATAAAGTTTGAGGTTGGATGAATTTGTCAAAACATTTTATCATTCACCAATTTGAAGTCTATCCGTTAAAGTTTCACGTTGCCTTTACATTGTCTCTGTGAGTCTTCATACAAATTATCACAAGTTTGTCCAAGCTCTCTCTGTATTTGCAAAATCTCCAAAGTTTGTTCAAATATTTATAAATATAAAAAATATTCCCAATTATTTAGGTGGTGACTTTGAGTCTTCTATGCCTGTGAGAGGAAAAATTCCAAAGAAAGTGAGAAGAACAAAGGTGAGAAGTTATAGAGAAGATGAGACACACCAGAGCACACATGAAGAAACATCCCAAATAGAAATTTGAAGGAGAATTGTTGAGAAATACAAGGCCATCATGGAGACAAAAGGATGCAAATGCATGTAAGTCAAATCCACATCCTACTCTTGAACCTACAAGTTCTTATAGTAGTAGCCATGAAAGTCATGAAAGCCAAATAAATTTGTTAGGTCTTAACTATGAGGATGAAGAAGGTGTTGCAAATAAGTCTGTTGTAAGTGTGCATCAGTCTAGGCCTATCCAAAGAAGAGATAGAAGTAGAAATGTTCATGATAATGTTAATTCTAGTAATAATACTACTTCTAGTAATGCTAGGACTTCCAACATTACAAATCCCATAGCACATGGCTATACTCCTTTTCCATTGGATCTCTTGACTGGATATGTTGATACTACCACTAATCTCGTAGACATCGCTGAGACCTTTGATTCTGATATAACATTGCATAATGAGGAAGATATTTTTGGTGAACTTCATGATCTTCAAAGAGAAGCTAAAAGGAAAGATGAAATAAGAATCAAGAAAGAAAAGGAGAATGAATAAAGAATCAAGAATGTTGTTTATGAGAGAGACATATTGAGAAGGAAAGTTAAACAAATGAAATTGTTGAATCAAGAAGAGCTTGAACTTGTCCCTATTACATCCACTAGCCTTGTGATTAATCAAATACATGGTAGTAACACTATTAATACTCCAATAAAGAATTCCAATACCACTACTTGGACTAGTTCGATTGTCACTAGTTCAGTTGTTGGCCCTAATACCACAAATGCTAAATCCCAACCCATTGACAAAGGGAAACAACCTATGAAGTAAACGACCATTGATGAAGATGAATCATCTCAAATGGTTCCTACATTTGAAGGATCAAAACCATTAGAACTTAAGTTGAAGAGGGAAAATGAAGAATTGCAAAAGGAATTAGAGAGAATACAGATATTGGCTAAAAATTCTAAATTGCAAAGAAAGATTGAATTCCTTAAGTCTTCATGTGATCTTGGGAATTATGTAGCCTCTAATTCCTAGAAACCATTGCTTTCTTCATCTCAACCAACACCAACAATTGACATAAATACTTAATCTCACACAATTTAATCCATTCCATGTTCCTAGCCACAAAATATGAGTGGAAGTGAGCAACATCATCAACATACCCACACTCAGTCTGGTGGAAAAAATGTGAACTATCAAGGAAATCAGAATGTAGGGGGAAGTGGAAATAATAGAAAAAATAACAACCAAGAAAATTATTTTAATAGAAGAACCATGCAATTGGAAAGATATAGGAAGTTATCTTTTGATGGGATACATGGTTGTCCTAATCCCATTTCAAATGACATTAGAAATGTGTTGGTTAGATTCTCTAGAAATAATGTTATATCAAGGGAGGAACACTTGAGATCATTCAACAATATGATAGATGATTTTGAGCTTGAGGACGAAGATGTGATTATGAATCTATTCATGCAGTCACTTGTTGAGGATGCAAGGGAGTGGTATAGAGGCCTGCCAGAGGCTAGTATTGGTTCTTGGGAGGAATTCAAAAGAGTATTCAAGGATTAGTATTGTGAGAAAACATACCATAGATTCATGTTAAATGAGTTCAAAAATATTTCCAAGGGAAAAAATGAAATGGTATCAAACTTTAACACCAAATTTCAAAAAGCAATGTATAGACACCCTATTGGTTTGAGGCCAAATGAGCAAGTCTTCTTGGTTACCTATTGTAATGATTTTGATTCAAAGATGAGTTATCACTTGAGAGATAAAGACCCTCAAAATTTTAGGGAGTCTTTTAAAACTAAATTACATATTGAAAGTAATAGGAGAGCATTAGGGAAAGTAGGGAGAAGAGATGATGTGAAAATCTTGAAGAATCTTAAAAGTCACCAAGATAAGGGGTCTTTTTCTGAAGATAAGTGGGATAAAGTGATGAGCACTCTAAAGGATTCAAACTATAAAATCAAAAAATGGATAAGGGATTGAATAATGAGAGACAAAATTTTCATAGAAATGAATGGCCACCTAGACTACAAGATCATCCTTACAATACAAATTGGCATAATGCAAAGCCCATTCAAAATAACCAAAAGAATGTGTAGAGTAAAGATATTCTTGATCCATTAAAAAAGAACTCTACTAACTTTGTTGATGATACCCCATGGTCTACTTCTTGTTAGTTTCCACATTCTCCACTTCAATGTGTGGTGGAACAATCCTTAGAAGAGGAGCAAAATGTACCTGGTGATTATGATTCACCCCATGATAATGATGCAGAAATGCATATGCTTACAAGCAAATTAGACCTTGCTGATGGGGAATATTCTTCTGATGAAGAACCAAATGAATTTGATGTTGATATTCAAAGACAAAAGGCAGATGCATATCATCAACAAGTTTTCTCTGATGAGGATGATGAAGAGGATTATAATGTTTGTACTCTTGAGATAGATTAACCATATATAACCATAAGGATACCATCAACTCAAGAGGTTGAGAGATTGACAACTACTATAATGACTCAAGATAGGAGCACTTACCATTTAAGAAATAGGATTGTAAATGGTGATCAGGGTAAGGCTGGAGCCTTATTCATCAAAGAGCAAAATAATGACAAGAAGGGGTCTCAACCAAAAAACAAGGTGGCCAAGCCTAAAGTTAAAGACAGTAAGGGTACAAAGGTATGGGCTAAGAAACTTGAACTAGTAAATATTGATGAACATATTTTTTCTCCATCCATAAAGGCAAAGGCTTAAAAAAAAAAATTGAGCAAGGAAAGAAAGGTGATTAGAAAATAATTGCGGAGAAATATGAGCAATAGAGGAACAAGACTATTGAACAAAGTATGGTGTCATATGACCTACCTAAATACACCTTTGTGTATATATTTCAATTGTTATCCTAAGTAAAATTTATAGTTCCCTTGCTTGAAATGATGAGAATTGATGAACACAAGCAAAAGGTGGTTGCCCTCATCAATGGTGAAACTACAACCTATGAAGAGAAAAGGGTGATTACTCCACCTGAAGTGAGTAGGAGTGATTTTGAAAGATGGAGATGTTGAAGGGGTAATCAATAATATCCCTCAAATTTATTTGGGTACCACCATTATAGCCTGTCCTAACCAGGTGGACCCATTTTATGTAACCCTCATAATTGATGACAAACTAGTGAAGAATTGTATGATTGATTTAGGGGATTAATCTAACATTATGCCTATTTATATCATGAAAGAAATGAGACTACAAATCAAAAAATCATATGGAAAATGTTATTTCATGGTTATAGGGAAGTATCAGTGATTGGGATCATTAAATATGTAGCTTTTAGACTTGCTGCATACCCTAAGAAGGAGTTCACAATGAGCATTACAGTGGTAGATATTCCCCCAACATATGGAATGCTTTTGTCAAGGAAATGAAGTCCTACAATGGGGGAAGTATGTAGTGTGACATGTCTTTTTTTACTTTTCCAATTGATGGTAAAGACATAAAACTTATTAGGGAGATAAGGGCTTCACACATGATTGAAGAAATGGTCCCTAAGGAGAGAATTCATTTTGTTGACATTAGCCCATATAATTTTTGAGTTGAGGAGTTACAAGAGGAAGAAAAAAAACCCGCACGTATGGAAAAGGAGGTCATGAAACAAGCTGATGCAAGTGAATTATGGAAAATGTATTTTGATGGGGCTTGTTCCAAAAAAGGATCCGGTGTAGGAGTTATCTTCATTGCACCCAGTGGTAAACTTACAAGTTTTCATTCTCATTATTGCTTGTTTGCACAAACAATGTTTCTAAGTATGAAGCTTTATTGTTGGGATTGAGATTAGTAGAAAAACATGGAATTAAGGAGATGAGAATTATAGGTGACTCAAAATTGATTTTGTCCCAGTTAGGTCAAAATTTATGTTAAAAAAAAGACATTAAAACAATATAGAAATGCTTCCTGGGACTCAATAGAAATGTTCAATGCTTTTGGCGTTGAGTGGATAGAGAGAAGTAAGAACGCTATGGCAGACTTGTTGGAGAACATATCATTAAGGCTTGATGATATAATTTTTGTTGGTATCTCAAATAGCAAGGTACAAACAAAGCCATTTGTTCCTGAAAAACATTCAAAATTGGTAAGTATTCAACGATGATGATGACATATTGAAGTTCTTACAATGTGTTGAGCATTATGAAAGTTAGGAAATTGATTTTGGAGCATTTTTTGAGACTATTGATAGAAAGGAAATGGTTTTTGGTAATGAGGTTATCCAACTAAAGACAAATAAGATTCCTAAGGGTTTAGTTTCTTTGGAAAGAGTTTTTGATGGGCTAGAAAAAATATTGTTAAATAGAATTCCACATACCAAGATGACCTAGAAGAGGTCAATCTAGGGAGAGAAAATGCTCCAAAGAAAGCATATGTAGGGAAGAAAATGAAACCACAAATTAAAGCAATGCTCATTGATTTACTAAGAAAATATAGGCATTTATTTTCTTGGTCTTATGATGACTTGAAAGTATACAGGGAAGAATTTTTTCAGCATTAGATTCCTCTTAAACCAGATGCAAATCCCTTCAAGCAGAAACAAAGACAAATCAATCCAACCTTAGCACACAAAATGCAAGAAGAGTTAATTAAGTTGAGGGATGGTGGGATTATCAATCCCATAAAACACTATACTTGGGTGTCAATCCTACTGCCTGTTTGAAAAAAGAATGGTGATATTAGGCTATGTGTAGATTTCAAAAATTTAAATATATCATCATTAAAGACAACTATCCATTGCCAAACATGGAGGAAATGTTACAAAAAGTCACTAGTTGTGAGTTACTATCAATGATGGATGGATTATCACGGTACAACCAAGTGAAAGTCAAGGTGCCTAAGCAATATAAAACAACATTCACAACTCCTTGGGGCACTTATGTCTATGTCAGGATTCCTTTTGGCCCAAACAATGCTAGTGCTACATTCTAAAGGGCTATGGATGTAACCTTTACAAATTTTATTGATATCTTCATGGTGGTCTATCAAGACAACCTCACTGCATACTCTAAGAAGGAAGAAGAACATTGTATGCACTTAGAGAATATTTTTATTAGAGCATTGGAATATGGGATATCTCTCAATCCTAAGAAGTGTGCCTTTGGGGTTATTGAAGGAAAATTGGTGGGACATATAGTGTCCAAAGAAGGATTGAGGGTAGACCTAGAAAGAGCTTTTGCCATAGATAGAATACCATAACCCAAGAATGTGAAAGGCATCTAATCATTCTTTGGACAAGTTAATTTCTTGAGAAGTTTTGTGGCCAACTTTGTTGAAATCACAAGACCAATTTCCAAGATGTTAATGAAAGGAAAGACAATATCTTGGGGAGAAGAACCAACTAAATCCTTCAAGGGTATCAAACAAGCCATCAAGGAGGAACCTATTTTTAAATCCCTTGACTTTTCAAAGACATTCCAATTATTCTCCTTTGCCTCATTTCACACAATTGTTATGGTATTGTTGCAAAAGAATGATGAAGTCTATGAGCAACCTATTATCTTTTTCAATAAGTCATTTCAATCAACTGAGTTAAAATATGACTAAAAAATAGGCTTATTCTTTGGTAAAAGTAATCAAGAATTTCAAAACATACTTAGTAGGTGCAACAGTTGTTGCATATGTACCAAGTGCTACAATAAAAAGATATCTTCACATAAAAAGAAGTCACTAGGAGAAGATGTAGGTGGATTAATAGGATATAAGAGTTTAACATTGACATGTAGATTACCAAATTGGTTAGAGCTCAAGGATTGACCAAATTGATGGAAAAGACAAAATTGGAGGTCAATCAGGTAAACAATGTTGACTATATTGATGTAGCTCCTATTTGTGACATGAAAAACTCAAGATGTATAGGCACATCATATATTACTTGCAAAGTATGTCATTTCCTAAAGGAATGACTTATAATAAAAAAAGAACACTACAGGTGCAAGCAATAAAGAATGTGATAGTCGACAATGAGTTGTGGTGGAGGAGTGTAGATGGGAAGAGAGCCTTGGAAGTTTTGATATAAATGCACAATGGTGTTTGTGGTGGCCACGATATGGCCAAGACTACTGCTCATAAAGTCCTAAGAGTAGGGTTTTGGTGGCCAACATTATTTAAAGATGCACATAAGTTAGTGAAGGAATGTGATGCATGTCATAGGTTTTTAGGGAAGTTAAATTTCTTAGGAAATTTTCCTCTTAGACCAATTATAGCTCAAGCACCCTTTCAACAATGAGGAATTGATTTTATTGGAGAAATTGCAGATAAATCCAGTGGAGGGCACTCTTGGATATTGGCAGCCACTAATTATTTTATGAAGCGGGTTGAAGCTATCCCAACAAGGAAAGCTACCAACAAAGTAGTGGTTGATTTATTGTTGACTAATATTCTGATTAGATTTGGAGTGCCTAAAAAGATAATATCAGAAAATGAAATGTGCTTCAAATTAGAGGAATTCACTTGTTTCTATAATAAACATGGGATACAAATATCTTATTCTTCCCCTTATCATCCACAAGGAAATGGACAAGCAAAATATAGAAATAAAAGTTTGTTGAAGATTATTAAGAGGGTGATAGAGAAAAACATGAAGGCTTGGAACTCAAAGTTAAAATTGGCTCTTTGGGCTAATAGAGTGACCATCAAGAAAGCAACAAGGCAATCTCCATTTTTTGTAGTTTATGGTATGAAAGCGAGGCTACCAAAAAATAATCTCATGAACATGTACAAATTCATTCAAGAATATGACGAGGACATATGTGATGATATGAAATACAAAATAAATGTCTTGACTGAATTGGATGAAACAAGAAGAGAAACACAACATAACAATGCAAGGATGAAATTGTAGGTTAAGCACTTATATGACAAGAAATCTTCTCCAAGGAAGTTTGAAGTGGGAAGCATGGTATTAATGTGAAATTATAGATATTAGGACAAGGGAAAGCATGGGAAGTTTGATTCTCTATGGTTAGGCCCTTATTTGGTAAGCAATACACATGGAGAGGATTCATACTTCCTGCAAAGCTTAACAGGTGAATTTTTGGAATTACAAGTACATGGAAAATTCTTGAAAACATACTTTTAATAAGGTATGTGTAGTGTAGAAAAATGTATCCCTCTACATTTTCACACTTGTTTGGGCCCTCCCTACTAAAATTGGGCTTGTTTATGCCTTATTTGGTCCTATTTTACATCCACAAGCATTATTTAAAGCATCTTTTTGAGGATAATCCTGAAACTTAATAAATAACCATTTCATAATTCAATGATTTTGGATTGTATGGCCCAAATTTAGTGATCTGGGACTCATACACCACCTTGGGCATATGGGTCCCACCTAAGTTTAGGGGCTTAGTTCTAATATGGCATTAAACTTAACCTTTCTTAAAATTTGTGTCCCAAGCTTTAGCCTATTGGGACTCATACGCCCCAACTTGCATACGAGTCCCACTTATCTTGGACTTAATTATGAATTCAATCCTTGGCAGGATTTTATTCTCCTAGATATGATGTCGACTTGTAGTATGTAATTTTTAGGAAATTTGGCATAAACAAGTATAAATACAAGGTTATTTCACATATTTTCTCCTAGAAAATTGATGAGAGAATTCTTATGATCACAAGAGCATTCAAGAGCATTCAAGAGCTGATTATCAAGTTTTTTGGAGCTATATTCAAGATTCAAGCATCATGTCAAAGTCATGATGCATCATGTTTGTTTTTGAGCTAACATTTGTGATGTAGGGTTTTATGATTCAAGCAAGCATTCAAGAAAAGATCCATAACATACAAGCAAGAGTCAATATCTACATTCATGATACCCATTACATACAAGATTGCAACCTTTTGTACAAGGGTTTGGTGAGTTGCAACATTGCATATTTGTTCATTCATCATTCCTTCATTCTATTTGATTTCATTTCAAGGTTTGATTATTAAAACAAGGTTTTACTAAGGGAAACCCCTATCCACTAACAAAACAACATTTTTCCCTCTCTTTGATGTGTGATTTATAGATCTAGGTTGAAGATCCATTGAAGAGCAAGTTTGGAGAAAGTTGTCAAAGTTCTCATCTACATTGCAAGATCACAAAAAGTCATCTACGAAGCAAAATTTAGTGTTTCAGACTTAGAGATCATGGGGGAGAGAAGCTACAAGAAGTCATTAGAGGCTATCAGAATTTTAGATCAACCCTGATATTGAGACTAAATCACCACTTGTGACATAAGAGTCCCAGTGTACTAGATTTCAAGCATTTTTTGTAGATCCTGGTTTACTAGTTTCGGATTTCAATTTCGGCCTAAAACCCTAAACTAGGACTAAATCACCACTATTGGCATATGAGTCCCAATGTGAATTAAAACTCAGATTTTTGAGAATGTCGACCTTATTTCAAGCTTCTTTAGTTTTCCAGGTGCTCCTATTTCCTTTCCTAATTCATTATTTTGATTTTTCAAATTCATATCTTAGGTTACATAGCTATATTTGCATATCATTTGCATCTTCTTCTTTCCAAGCCCTTACTTGGTGGTGAACCCCTTTTTTTCTTTAATCACACCCCTAGGACACCCTATTACAAATCTCTTTTCCTAATTCCATACCTAGATTGAGATCTGTGGGGTTTCCTTGAATGAATTGTAAGTGAAATAAGACCCCCTTGTATGTTCCATCTCCTAAAAGGTGGAACCTACTTACTAAACCCCCTATTTTCTTCATTTCATTTTGGTGAACCTAGCCGTTGGACACCTTATTTTCTGATTTAGAGTGCATTTCAATCTTAGATTCAACTTACATTAGCTTTGCATTAGGTCTTGCATTAGTTAATTTGCATCTAGGGCTTCTAAACCTTGCTTTAGTAAAAGTGCATATAGGTTGCATTTTTGCCTCTTGCATAATTTAATTTCATCTATAATATGTAATTACACATTTTCTAGACATCATACAAAACATAAAACCTAACATTCACTCAAAATTTGTTGAAATGAGTTCTAAAACCCTAATCTGAGACTCATACACCGCTTTGGGAAATTTAGTCCCAGTACAAGTTGTTTTACCTAATTTTTGGGAATTTTGTGTTGACTATTTATCAACATTTAAACCCTCGAAAAACCCTAACTAGGAATCATATGCCCCTCTGGGCGATTTAGTCTCATGTTAGATTTGAAACTACATTTTCCAACATTAAAAATCTATTTTTGTGTTTCAGTTTGTTGTTATTACATTACTATTTCAATTTGCAGAGTTTCTATCTTCTTCATTTCATTAGACCTAGCTTCATTTGGTTCATTTTGTGCATTGCATAATTTCAAGATTCCATTCTAGGTTATTATATTACATTGCATCATGGATATGTGCTTTGGTAAGCTATGGATCTCCTTGAAATCATTAGTAGATGTGTCAAGTTGTACTTTTGCAAATGACCCTAATGAAATTGAACTGACTCATGCTCAATCAACTCCTAATGCATGTCCTCCTCGTAATGTTGACATCATTGGAGAAGATGATTACAACATGTACAACTTCATAAATGATTTCCTTAACAACCTTGAGTCTAATGCATCCTTTTATCCTTCTATGAAACAACCAACACCACTTGAGATGTTTGGTCTTTTACATCTTGAAACTAAGATAGAACCTGAACCAAAGATCCCTACAATAGGTGATCCTAGTTCTAATCTAGTGCATCAATCCTATGTTAATAAAGTGACCAAGACTGCTATCAACCTAGAAGAGACATATGGAAAAGGATTCATGATATTAAGTAAACAAGGATGTGATACAACAAGCGAACATAAAATTCATCAACTCTTAGAACAAATACCAACTAAAGATACCAAAGGGATAGGATATCAAGATCCTCCTCCCAACATAAGTGTCCTCCTTCCTAAAGAACAATTGTTTCCTAACAAAGAAGACAAGGTCATTTCAGGCCCTGCTGCTCTATATCTAACTAGAGAAGTTGGTGAATCTAGCAAGCAATGAAGTCCTTACAAAATAAAGAAACTACAATTCCCTTGTCCGCCATCTAAAACTAGAATAACTTTTCATATACTTCTAAACCAAGGACTTATTACATTACCACCAATGCAAGAAATTCGATTTCCAAATGCCACAAACACAAACACATCTCATTGTAGATATCATAGAGTTTTTGGACATAGTATTGATGAGTGTTGTGCTTTAAAAATAATATTTAAGAAGTTTGATATCATAAAAATAATCCCTTAAAGCATGTGTCTCACTCCTTGCCATGTAATAGTTCTAGGCTCACAACATTCTCACTATTACATGTTATACAATCATTCTCTTTATCGAAGGAGCTTATTTTCATCACGTATCTCAACTCATCCTTGTCCTGCACTTAGTGGGGGAAAGGGGTTAGTTAGCCTTGTCCTAGTTTGACACTTAATGTTGTCCCTTGGGTTAGTTGTCTGCCTTTCATATATATCGATCGAGATTGGGATGCATATGACATGCTATAGGTCAACTTGTATGTGCCTTACTAAGGAGTAAATAAAAACATTATATATGAATCATGAAACTCACCCCACCTGGAACTTATTTCCAAGATGTTATATTGACTATATAGGGGTTAAAGATAACTAGTCTATTTAGTCTAGTGTCAACCTTAAGGGCTGATTAGATAGGATAGGTTTAGTTATCATTTAAATTATTGTTTTTATCTAGGCGGTTACAATTCTTGTTAAGATATACCCTCGGGTACCCTCTCGAGTTTACACTAGGGTCAAAGTGTAGAAGATAAAACCCACTCTTGTTGAGTTAGCTCAAAGTCCATAGTTTTGTTGATGTACTCTTTTACCCACATGTTGACAACTTGGCCTTGTGAGTAGAATTTATTCTCGGAAGTGGAGCAGTGATTTTGAGACCTGAAATAATGCTTCATTGCTAAGGATTAGTTGTTAAAATTTCTTAACTTTATTTGGAGAAGTCAAAATTTAAAAAGTGTTTTGTAGTTTCTATTTTGGGTTACCTAAGTGAGACTAACTTCAAGAAAAATCTTATCTCCCTCAAGGAGTGGTGAATTTTTTGTAAGAACTCAATTTTTATTAACAAAATATTTTCACCATTGATAGAAGAAGATAGAGAGATGAGCTTCTTGAACAAGGAAATGTTACACGCAATGCAAGGAATCATTGTGGTAAATGGAACAAAAAATATGGAGGTAATTCATCTAGACACAATGATACAAAAGTGGTTAGCACCTTAAGTAGAGGGGAATCTTTTGTTGACTTGAGAGAACAATACCGATAAACCTTTGGTGATTCTACAGATCAGTTGCTCTAAAGAAGAAATATAAATGATGATGAGTATGAGTAATGAGAAATAACTCAATGGGTAGGGCTAGTAGAGGTTCTCACAAAGTTGACCACCAACATACTTCTATTGGTTCCTAAGGTTCTTAGTTTGATTAGACTTTCCATGATGTTTATCAACAAATTTAACAAAATACTGGTGAAAGGTGAAGACCCCTAGATGAAAAACTAAACTTGTTGGATGAAGCTAGAAGAAGGAAAGAATTGCTAGCTGAGATTAATCAAATGAATCAAGCTTGTGCTTTGGCTACCCAACAAAAAGGTCAACAAATACCATGATAGCAAAATGTGGGACAAAATATTAGAAGTAATCCTTAGAGACAAGCTCAAAGATTTTTTCCAGCTAGGAAACCATTAGGAGATGAAAGGTATTGGCAACTAGACTTCTTTGGGATCCCAAATAATCCCAATCATCTCCTCAGTGGTATCAAAGGAAAGGTTTAAAATTCCAAGGGAACAATGCAATAATGAGAGAACACCTAAGATACTTCATCAACATTACTGATGAGAATGAAATTGAAGATGAATATGTGATGATGAAGTTGCTTGTCCATTCTCTAAAGGAAATTGTTAGTGAATGGTTCAAAAACCTTCTTGATAGAAATATTTGTTCTTGGGAGGTGTAGACACCTAAAAATGACTAATGCATTCAGTCTCATCACTTTATCATTTTTCATCAATTCCTATGTCAATATTAATTAAATATTATTTAATCAAGCTAGCACATCATCCAAATTTTTTTAGAAAATCGCTACAGAGAGGATAACACTCTTTCTATTATTTTAAAGTTCCAAAAATTACATATTTTAGACTGAATTTTGCATTGGCTCCATATTACATAATGAATTACCTACTTTTTTAGAAGATCTTAATGTCATTGAATGCTTTTATTTTGTTGATGTCATTTTCTTCCTCTTCACCTCAATCCATTCTTATTCATTTATGAGAGGGTAATTGATCTTTTCCACTTTCAAATTTTTGTTATTAGCTACTGCAATTGAAGAAATAGAAGAAAATTCAATGTTCTTGTGCTATGAGTCCTATTTCTCCAAGAGGGATGAAGAAGCCAATGTGAGGTCCTCTTTTGACTTCTTATTAGACACAAACTCTTGAGATAGGTGAGGTGAATTTGGAACCTTTTCTTGGAACATGGGGGAAGGAGTGGAAACAATTTTCATAGAAGGAGAGATTACATAGTGATGGGATTCCACCCCATCCCACCAAGATGACCTGATATCCTTAGTTCAACCCCTACCACATTATGCAGTAGCATGATCAATTGCAAAACACCTTTTGCACTTGAAAGCAATTTTTTTGTAGTCTATTGGTTGATGACATCGCCTCTTTCCTACTTTGAGAAAAATTTCAGCCAAAATCCCTTTTGTAACATTCATTTCAACACATAGACATGCAAAGGTTGAATTTCATAGTCAATTGTTTCCTTTGAGATGAAGTGGTACTTTCCCAACCCATTGCAAATCACTTTCAAACAATCGATTCCCCAAAGTTGTAGTGGAAGATAAGGTAAACCCACAGGAAGGTAGAAGAAAAACTCTCTATCTGTGGATTGAACAAAGGGAACCAAGGTTTAATATATAAGAAGTATCCTTGATAAAACTAGGGCCCGGTGTTTAGAATCATTTCTCTATCTTCTAGTGAATCAAATTATAGAATAAAAAAAACCTTTTGTAGAAGGATATATGCTAATTTCTTCCTCCAAATAATCATTCCACAGCGTGCTGATCCATAAATGGAGATCACTTAAATTTAACCATACTTTTGTGAATCTACAAATAAGGGCATGGGCTTGCAGATAGACTTCTCTATCACCAGTGGCACTATCTAGACATATCTCTAGGGCATTTGAAGAAAGGAGAACTGAGTAAGGAGGATATTGATTTCTCCTACCATGAGGAGAGGGAAGCTTGGAGATCAGAACCAATTCACTGGCCTCTAGACAACATTCAGAGTCGCAACCCAACGCGACCTTGTAATTGGGTTGTGACACTTTGCATTCTAGTTTAGTTTTGCTAGGAGAAATAGGCCCTTTCAACCACACCTCGCCCAGTCTTGGCAAAGAGAACAAGGCATCTTCATGGCATGCCAAAACAGGAGTAGATTGGAGGGAGAGTAGCGAAGTTTTACAAGCCAAACCCCCATCGGCCTTTGCAGGGGTGGATGAGACAATTGCAGAGCATGCCGACATTTTTTTTCAACACACCATCCACATTAATTGAATAATAAATAATTAATTTGTCATTCTCTGTCATCCCCATTAATTAAATAAATTTTAATAATTTAATTAGTTCATCATTTTTTCCTCTTCACATTAATTAAATAATTTTTAAGTATTTAATTATTTAATTAATTTAATTTTTATCTCCTTATTAATCAAATAATTTTTAATTATTTAATCAATTTCTCAATTTCTTCCATCCACATTGATTAAATAATTAGCTAGCATTTCCTCTATAATTAAATAAATTAATATACAATTTCTCAATTTCTTCCATCCATGTTGATTAAATAATTAATCCATGCATTAATAATTTTTTTTAATTCTTCTAAAAAATATCTAAAATTAATATTTTATTTATTTTTTAAGTAATATCTTTTCCCCATGCACATGAATTAAATAAATTGATTTATTTAATTATGTTAATATTCTCTTGGTCAACTAAAAAAGCACATCAGTTCACTCAGTCTCTCTCTCACTTCACTCATTCATGTAGCCAGTTCACTCATCCATGCAACTACTTAACTCATCAGTCAAGCCATTCATCAAAACAAATGTTACTTTCACATTCATTGTGATCTCTCAATCAATCTCATCCAACATTGATCCTTCAAATCATCCTCCACTATTGATCGATATTAGGTGAAAGCTATATATCAACCATCATTCCAAGCTATCAAAACATCTAAAAAATTTGAGAAATCTAGGCTATCATTACATCCATTTTTCAATCAAGGTTATGTTTAGGTTTGAAGAGAAATCTAAACATCAATATATTTGTAGCATTATCACATACAATGGAGTAAGATTGAGGCATTTTGTGGAGGTATCATTTGAGTTAATTATTTCATTTGATTTTCTTTTTTTGGGCTCACACTCTATTGAAGTAGTTATTGAATGTTAAATTGGGTATTTGGATCACATTATTCTCATTTTTAGTTTCAACATTTCAATACACTTACATTTTGGTACACTTGGTAGGACCCACATCCCTGAATTTAACTATTTTATTTGAGAGTTTATGATTTTGAAAGGTACTGTGTAGATCAACATTTCTATTTTGTAAAACAACACATATGTCCAATAAAGTGGCACATTTGACTTGTGAATTGATGCTTTTGATTTGCAAAATGACACATTTGATCCTATGTTCGACCAATTTGACTCTCTATTCAATGCATTTGATCCATATATCAATGCATATGGCCTCTATTTGTAGGTTGTTGAACAATTTATTGAATTTGACTTATTTTTGCTTATAAAATATTATTTTTTGAGATCTAACAAATGATGATTTTTTATTAACCCTTACATAATTGCTTAATTTAACTAATCATTTATTTTTGCAAGGTTTTACTTTTGTTTGTAGACTATTTTTATTGTAGGAATAAGTTGGTATATTTAATTAGTCCTTCGACACATCTATTCTTTGTGTGCAAGTCATTTATTTACACACAATTTGGGGCTTTTCAAAATAATGTATGTAATTGAAAAGCATAACAACATATCTGATAGGCATTACTATGCTTTTGTGTGTTATTTTATCGCATCTTATTTTTATGTTGGCACATCTGTATTTTACTTTGGTGCTTCTATTTTTGAGAATTGATTTTATTTTTTAACTAACTTTTTGGTCATGTTGGAAACTAATTCAAGTGGTGTAGTTTGAAAATTTTTGGGAGAAGAACTAAAATTGCATATTACTAACATGATTTGGTGTAGGACATTTATTAAAGTTATCTTTTTTATAACTAGAATAGTTGCACACTTTAATTTCTTAAGGGACAATGAACTTGTTTGTCACGTTTGTGTAGGCTAGTTGGTGTGTATTCTCTCTCCTTAGGCTACTTGCAATCTTGAAGATCAAAGCACCTTCTACTTTATTTATTTGTTTTATGTTCAAAACCCAAGGTTGAGCTAGCTTATGTATGCTCTCCCCTTGCACTTCATGCGAACTTGGGAATCAAAAACACTACATTCAATATTTCCCTTTAGGAGGCCTACTTGGAGATTTCATCACACTAAGGGATGAACTCAACCATATTTTTGGTGAGGTATATAAAGGGGGAGAGAAAAATTTGTACCTCAATAGTGAGCTATCATCATGTCTGACTGAGCCATGAGACCCTCAATCCACCGAGACTTATTTGGTGAAGAGGATATGAGAGACCCTCCTAGAATCAAAGCATTTGTAGATGGTCCCTTAATTCACATAATCCCTAGCACACTCTATTTTTAGTATCATAAGACCTTCAACTATCAAACTAGTGTGGTGCAAGGCTTAGTACCAAGCCCGAAGTTACTCAAAATATACCACTCTGAGTAGAGATAGAAATTATTTGGCCTAAATATGTGAAAACCTCTAAAATAAGGGGAAAGGTGAGCCCTTGTGCCGCTGGACCCCTACCTATTGGTTCCTTGAAGTATTTCATTGCTTGGGTCTACATTAGCGAGACAAACCTTCTTGAATAATTTTGGGGTTGTTAATGTGCTTGGCGTGCATTCTTGTGAAAACTAGTAAACACAATTCATCCTTAATACCTTGAAGTCATCAACCATCTTGTTTGTTGTTTTAAAAAAATTGTCCAAGATAGTCATCCATTTGCAAACATACACTTTTTACATAGAGATACACTTTTGAGTCATAAAATTGCACTTTTGGTTCATAAAAAAATGCTTACGACTCATAAAACCATGCTTCTGAGCTATTCTATGGTACTTTTAATCTATCTATCTGTACATCTCTCTAATAAATTTGCACTTCTAAGTCACAAACCTATACTTTTGAGCTTTAAATATATGCTTCTAAGTTACTGTATGGCACTTTTGAGCTATCATATTGTGCTTCTATTTGACAAAACTATGCTTTTGAGTTGTAGACCTATAATTTTGATTCATTCTATGGTACTTTTGACCTATTTTTTTATGCATATCTCTCTTGTAAAGTTGTTCTTATGAGTAATATTGTTGCACATCTAATCAATACTTCGACACTTTGATTAATATATGAGAGTCTAAATTATTGCAAAAAATAGAATTTTAGACTTTTGACCAAGAAAATCTAGAACAAGGCTTGAAAAATCCTAGTTGAATCTATCATCTTCATCCATCCACAAAAATCTAAGTCAAACCCCATCCATCAAATATTTTATCTCATCCTTTTATATAATTTTGAACTATTATTCTTCACTTGGACAATAATTTTTTTTAACATATCCCAATCATCTATCCAATCTTACATCCAAGAGTTAAAATAGTTAGTCAAATCTAGATCTATATTTTTCCTTTAGCTTGCCTTTTTGCTGAAAAAATTTCCTATTTCAAGTAGAAAGATGTGTTACACTAGTGGATAAACTAGCTTAGGAGCCTTGACTACCCTCGAGTTGGTAAAATTCACTTATCCTTTTGTTTGGACTCACAAGTCCAAGAAAAATCATTCATATCCTAGAAATTATCATCAATAGAAGATCTAGATTGACTTTGGTCTATTGTCATTCTATCCAACATCATCCTTTATTACTAAAAACATAAATAATCCAAATCATCATATCCTTGTCCAAGTCCAATCAATTTATTTAAAATTCAAAAAAATACCAATTATTCACTTTTCATAACATCATTTATTAAGGTCTTGAAATTTAGACCTTCACCAATTATTCACTTTTCATAACATCATTTATTAAGGTCTTGAAATTTATGCCTATCACAAGGTCTCAACATAAGAAGATCATGGAGTCTAATCAATTTAATTCAAACATAACAACAACCATGGGTGATAATCAATATGAGTTTGGCATGCCTATTCATTTTATTCACCCCAAATGTTTATCAAACATCACAACCATATTCTTCAAGATTTATTCTTATTTTATGAGAAAACATACAAGATACCTTTAAATTATCATAAATGAAACTGCAAGAAATGAAACAAGACCCCAACATATGGAAGTCGTTGATAGTCTTGATTTTACAAAAAAAGTTGTGAATTAACATCAAATAAGTATTATAATTGAAAAATAGAGTTTGAAAGAGGGAGAGTTGAGGATGGCTGCACAACAGGTTTGGATCGTAGGGAGGTTGGCTTATGCGGGCTGCTGAGAGTGTGAAGCCATGTGTCTCCCTCTTGATAGTTTATTTTGGGATGAGTTTTCTCTTTTCTAGCCACCCATTTTGGGCTTTCCTATTGTTGTTTGTGGTTTCCATCAACGTGTGGGTGTGGGGGTATTTGTTGGTTATGTGGGGATTATTTGCTGCTTTTCTGCTTTGTTTTGTTTGCATGTGCTAAAAGGAAATCTTCGTGCTATTGTATGGTGTTTGAGAGGTGCAATCGATATTGGGTTTGGTGTTTGGTTCCTCGATCCATCCTTTTCCTTATTATTCTTTATCTTTATAAATGTCAAGTCATTTCTCTGGGGGGTTTGAAAAAATGTCTTTTTGTAATGTTTTGACAGGAGTTGACCCATCCTTGTCAATCCATTCCAAGGTGGTAATTTTTTTAAACAATGCTCTCAATGAAGGAGGATCTTCGTAGATTGGTGGTCCTCAAACTCTGAAGGTGAATGGTTGTTTGGAAAGGAGTCTTACTCACTTGATTTTAGTCATTCAACGAGACTCAATGGTGGATGATGTTGACTATTTCTAAAATCATGCCTTGATTTGTATGTTTATGGGGATTCAAGTCTCCCTTCCTTTTTTGGAATTTTGGGCTCACAAGACTTGGAACCTAGAGGGAGATATGGAGGTAATGCAAGTAGCCAATAACTATTTCATGGTCTTGTTTTCTTACATGGAGGATTGGAACAAGGCTTATGAAGGGGGTCCCTATTTTTACAATCAAGTGGGGTTGTTTATCAAACCTTGGCATATAGGATTTAATCTTGTGGAGAAGCTTCCTTCAAGAATCCCAATTTGGGTGAGGCTTCCTTGGATACTTCTAGAGTTCCAGATGAATGGTATCTTACACATGATTGCTCTGCTTCTTGGTAAACTAGTTGGTCCATCTAAGAAAACAATGGACAAGAAGGTAATCTCTTATGCTCATGTCTGTGTTGAAATTGATTTAAATGACCCTTTGCTAGATTCGATGGAAATCTAGGTTGGATCTACTTCGTGGATTAAACAAGAAGATTACGAGGCTCTTCCTTTTTGTTTTCAAAATTTTCATGAGTATGGGAATTTACAAAGGAATTATCCTAAGCTAAGCTCATCGGGGACTCCTGCTAGTGGTACTTTAGCTAAGCCGGTTTCACACTTGCAACCTCAAAAGGATAAAGGAAAATCCCTTATGCTAGAGGGGGAGATTGATAAGAAGGGATTCATCCTTGTTAAACCTCATAACAAGGGGAGAGGATTGAAAAGAACCCTTAAGGAAAAACATATTGATGTTACTTACATTTGATTTTAGGTTTTGGAGGATATTGTTCAGCATGAGGTAAATCCAAGCAGCCTACTCCCTGATCTAGATCATTTGGAGTTAGTCTAGCTTACCTCAAAAGAGGGTGACAAGAATAATTATTTGGTGATAGAGTGAATTGAATCACAAATGGATACAAACCAAGTCTAGGAGGTCCTTAGAGAGTTAGTTCCTCTTGGGAAGGATGAATTGGGTGAAGTAAGGGTATTGGACTTATTGGAGCAGGTTTTAAAGGTTGAGATTTGCATTCCTGGTAGCAATAAAGAAGTGCCTACTTTGGGGTTGCAACAAAAGAGCTTCCAAAAAGGAATTGTAGAAAAACCTTCCAAGGTGGGTAGGAAGAAAGATTAAGACATGATGAAATTAGTGGGGGAGAATTTGGTGGATTTAAGGTCTATCAAAACATTGACTCCCATTTCTCTATCTCTAATAAATGATAGTTCTTTCATGGAATGTAAGGGGCTTGAAAAATATCCCTAGACAAAAGGTTGTTCGAGATCTAATTAAGGTGCATTCTCTAGATGTTTTTATTCAAGAATCTAAATTGTTTGTGGATGGTATGTTTGGCATTGCTTCTAGACCATGGTGGTGTGGTCAATGTCAGTGTGTTGGGGTGTAGGGTAGTGTTGGTGGAATTATTTGTCTTTGGGATTCATGGAATATTTCTCCTTTGTGGTGGATTTTTGGCAGGAACTCCTTATCCATGGTTGCCTCAAGTTTTGTGTCTGGGGAAGTCCTTATGTTCACTAATGTCTATGCTTCAAAAAATCTACAGGTTACATGTCATCTTGGGACCATCCTGGTTATGTGCGTTCCCTAACTCCTCTTTTCCCTTGGATTTTGGCTAGCGATTTCAATGTGTATATACCTAAAATTGTCCTAGCCCGCGAACTAGCATTTTAACACTAATATTTATATTTTCTTAATGATTAGATTATGTTCAATTATTTTAATTGTTGTCTAAAATCATATTTCCACTATTAATTAAATGAATTTATGTTATTTAATTAATTCATTTCAATTAATCTTCTTGATTAAATAAATAAATTCTATTTATTTAATTATATCTTTAATTCTTTATTCTTCTTGATTAAATAAATAAATCCTATTTTTTTCCTCCTGATTAATTAAATAAACACAAATTATTTAATTATGTCACTAACATACCTTATTCATCTAAATTAATTAAATTGTTATTATTAATTATTTAATTGATCTACTTTCTCTTCTCCAAATTTGAATAATTAAATCAATTATTCAAATTTCCCAAAAAATCACTCAACATGGTCAAATAAAAAAAAATACCTTTATTTATTAAAGTCAAACATATCTTGCACGTTCCTCTCCAACATTAATTAATTAAAACATCCTCACATATCTTGATTGAATAAATCATGACCATTGATTTCTCAATCTATTTCCCAATCCCATTAAACACTCAAACTAATTTCTTCAATCCCACTAATCATTCAATCTAATCCCACTAAATATCCAATTAAATCCCTTAATTGGGTCAATCAAATGAGTTAACTAATCAATCTATTTCCTCTCAACGGTTCTCAATCATTGATCGTGATCCTTCATTGTTGAATCCTAATCATTCATCTAAAAACTAAAAATCTATAAAACAACCTTCTTCCTTCTCATAAACGATCGAATAATTTGGAGAATTTGTGGAGAGGTCATGTCAAATTGTCTATTGAAGCACATTGAGCAAATACTTGCATTCTAGACCACCATTACTATTAATTTTGAAGCTTTTATGAACATGGAGGCTTCGTATTGATCAAGCAATTCAACATCCATTATCAATATGAATACACTCCGACATAGGATGGTAAAATTGTATTCTTTGAATTCATTTATGTTCTCATTTATACTAACATTTCTTATTGAATTCATTGCTTTACAATCACATTTCATGAGTGGGTTGGGATTTATCTTGTTTTGATTTCAATTGATTTTTCATTATTGTATTTCCATCAATCCATTTCCCCCTTACACACAATGCTATCACCAGCTTGGATGAAAAGAAGGGAGGTGTTGATAATATTGAGTTGTCCTCATTGATTTTTAGAGATAATATTGTTTCTCTAAACTTGATAGATATGGGGCAAGAGGCCTAACTCGATTGGCTAAAGCATCCTATTGCAGGAAAGAGGTCATGAGGTCTAGTTTCCCCCAAATCCATGGTACCAGAGGGTGTGTTGTGCTAGCGCCACTAGTCATGTGAATTTTTTTTACCAGGCGCATGAAAGTTTATAGGGGGACGGATACCTGACCGATTCCTGGAGTCTAAAAAAACTTGATAGATATAAAACTAGGGAATGGCTTGTTTACCTGGAGCAATAGGAGATATGGCAAGGGCTACATTTCTGAAAGATTAGACAGGTCTTTGGTCTCCATTTATTGGATTGGCAACTGTAGTGTAGGAAATTGTATACCTTTACAATTTCACACTATGTTTGGGTCCCTTAATTTATTGGACTTAATTAAGCTTCTAATATACCAAATTATGCATTCCAAAGCCTTATTTTTATCATTTTCTGAAAGGGGAACCAACATTAAATAAATGAAATCAATAATTAAATCATCTTGGAATATGTCCTAGAGTTATAAGCTAGGACCCATTTTCCCATGGGCAAATGGGTCCCCTTTATGGGATGGGACCCATTTTAAAATATGTTTTTGGCGGCATTTTAATGATTCAAATTCAACTTGCAATTGTCAGATTTTAGAATCTAATTTTTGGGAAATTAGATAAAAACCTATAAATACATAGTATTTTTATCATTTGAAATCTAAAAAAGGATCCAGAAGCAATTTCATGAGAGAAAATATCAATGTCAAGAGCATTCAAGAGCAAATTTATCAGTCATTTGTTGCAACAATCAAGATCCTAGTGTCCAAGTTTATGTGTGTTCATGTCATCTTGTGAAGGCTAATATACATTGTTGATCCTAAAGCATAAAAGCATTTAAAGTATCCAAATCAATCAAGCAAAGCAAGATCCAATTCCTTTGGAGAGATATTTTTGACTTAAATACTCTAAGGGAAGCCATTGAAGGATGGTGAGTTGTAGCAAGCATTGTTCATTCATCATTTCCTTTTTCATTATCTTTCTATCAAGGTTTAATTACCAAATTGGGGTTTGACCAAGGAAAACCCCTATACAAACAAAACATTTTTTCCTCTTTGTGTACGTGCAAATTACATGTTGATGAAGAATTAAAGATATCTTGAAAGAGAAATTTTTTATTGTTGTACAAGTTTTCATCATTGTTTTCAAGCCACATAAACTAAGTTACAAAATTTATTTTCGTCACTCCGATAGTGGGACTTATGTCAAATATAAGCCAAGATCCAGTATAAGAGGATTGTCAAAAGTTATTTTAGAAGCCTTGACAAGGACCCATTCACCTAGGGGTGAACGAGTCTCTTAGCAGGTCTCAAAAATAGCTTTTGGTGATAGGTACATGCCATTAGAACCTTCTCAGATTTTCCTACAAATTTCTATTTCTATTAGAAGAGTAAGTCAGAGTGAGTAAGTAAGAGTAAGGCAAGTAAAGAACTAGAGTAAGTAAGAGTAAGGCAAGCTCATAAGGCAAGAACTAGAGTAGGGCAAGAGTCTTATGCTAGGATTCTCCTTCTAATCACTAAAATATCCTTACCGGAAAAAACCTGGGAGATGGCAAGTGCTAGGATGGGTCTTTGATAGAGTGGCAAGTCTGGAGGCCAGCTCTCCTTCAAAGAACAAAAGAACATTAGTAACATAGAAGAGCTAGAAGGTAGGCAAGCCACTAATGCACTGTCTCCTTCCTTATCTCCCTGACATTCTTATAAACTGTCCCATTCTCATAGAGCCTGTCCTGTAAGGGTCTAACCTCGTTGTGGGTGGGAGGGCCCCTAAAATTCTATAGGGTGGTTGGCTGGCATAATAAACCTACTCCTACCCCCCCTCCACCCTATCTATCCAACTGGGCCCTGGAGTGGAGTTCTATTCTAGAGGAGGTTCGGAGATTGAGCTATATATGTGAGGTTTGCATTTCTTTAGTGGGTTACTATCAGTAGTTCTAGAGGTACTTTCTCAGTACTGAGCTATTCTAGTTGCTAAATAGTTGCATTATAGATAGTAGGGGGCCTCGACGCTCTCTTGTATAAAGAATTTACCCATTATTCGATAGTCAGATTGGTCTCCTAGCATAGAAGGTATTCTCATGTTACTGATATCTATTCCATTAGCTACTTCCCAACTATAGATGGTTAGGTTGAGTCTTTTATATAGGTAGGGGAAGGATTCCAGTTCCAGTTGGCTCTAGGATGTACAAAAGAAGGAAGGGAGCTAACCCTGCTGGAGAAGGAATAAAATAGGATTTACCAGCATGATAAAGAGGATTGGGATCTTGGGAGTATTGCTATGATCCAATTGATCTTGGAAATGGTGGGGCCCCACCGGCCCAACCCTTCAGGTTCATCCGGGCCCTCCTGCTGCTTGGAGGTAGATTATAGAAGTGGGAGGATAGCCTTGCCTTAGGTCGGGATAGCTTCGCTTCCAACCTACCGTTCAGGACCGGGGGGGTGGGAGGCTATAGAGTTTCCTGCCTTCGGCAGCTGACCATATTGGCCTTAGGTCTTGAAGGGCATGGTCGGTCCCTTTGGGTATGGTCGGTCTCGAAGGGTAGGTCGCGAAGTGCACCTCGGTGCAGGGCCAATTTCAGTGCCGGTTGGAGATCCGGTTCGAGATGCATATCTTGTTCGAGAGCCATCACCTCACCCAACATCCCTTCCTTTTAAATCATTTTAGTTTATTTCTATATCTTTCCTACTATCCTAAGGATTGAGATCCAGGTCTGATTGAATCACCATCGAGGTTGAAAGTCCATCTTTACACCTTGCAATCTCTTTCCTAATGAAATCCCCAAGGAAAGACACCTATTGAGATTCCTAAGTTTTATAATACACAAATAAAACTTTGGGGATCCCTTTCTCCACATGTCATTTTGGTGAACTTGACATTCTTACATCATAATTTTTTGATTTGGAGGCCCTTAAAACCCTAGATCTAGATTTTGCATTATCTTGTTTTGCATTCCATTTAGGGTTACATATTGCATATTTGCATCATTCAAATTCATAAAAAAATCCAAAAATATTGCATACATTCTACATAATAGCTTGCATTAAGGTATGTTTTAGTCATTTATATTAGAATTACATTCAAAACTGCATTAAAAAATTGTCATTTCGGTTCATACATTGTCATACAAATTGCATTTACATTTAATTAGAAAAAGTGAAAAAACTGTCATTGAAGAATTTGTTTGTAGTTAGGAACAATGAGCTTAAATATCAGGTCAAACACTTAGATTTCAAATTTTAAAAACCCTGTGCAAAGGCTCATTCCCTCCTAGGTGAACCTATCCTTGTACAGGTGATTTTGAAAATTTTTGCACATATATTTGTCTTTGTCTGCTTCATTTTCCTATACTTGTAGATCTTTGTTTCAGTTTCAGAAATTGTATATTTTTTTATAGATGTTTGCATTTAGTTCAATTGGTGAAATACAATGCATTGTGTAAGATCAAAATTGAAATTCAAAAGTAATCATTTTTAGGTTTTTGCATCTTAAAATAAGTCAATGATCATCTTTCAAATCTGAAAGTTACATCAAAAATCCATTTATTTGACATTTAAGGTAAATTTTCATCATGGACATGTATTTTGGTAAACTATGGATGTCCTTAAAATCTTTGGTTGATGTTTCAAGTTGTGTGTTTGGTGATGATCCTAATACAATTGAACACATTCATGAGTCTTCACCTCCTAATGAATGTCCTCGTGAGATAGATATCTTAGGCCAAGATGAAGATACCATGCAATAATTCATATGAGATTGCTTGCATAACCTTGAGAATAATGCATCTTCTATCCCTCCATGCAAAAACCAACACCTCCTATCATACCACCACTCAAAATGTCCAACCTTTTACATCCCAAAATTGAATCACAAAGCAAACCTCAACCACCAACCATGAAGGAACTTATTCACACATGAACTTAGAAGAGAATTATATCAGGAAAAAGGTTCTAGATGATGTATGGAAAGTATTTTTGAAAAGGAAAGAAGAAGACACAAAGCTAGAAGAAAAGTTCAGATCAAATGCCATGAAGAAGATTGCTTTCTCCTTTTCTAAAGTTGATAAGGCCATAATAGTTCGAGTTTGTAAGGATGAATTCAGAACAAAGAGAAGGATAACACTTTTCATGGGAAAAAAATAGGATCAAATTGAGAGAATACAGAAGGAGACCGAAGAAAAGGTTACTGAAATAACACATAAGTATGAGATGACTCCTATTTGTTCCTCTAGAAAGGGACAAGATATGGAAATGAAAGTATTAATGATATAAAAGAAATTCTAGATAATACTCCTCTAGACATTGAAGAACCTATGCAAGGAAATGATGAAGATATGCATGGTGCAAAAAGAGAAACTATGATCAGAGAGGAAATTGCAAAGGATGACACTCCCATTTCTCTGATAAACATAGTTCAAGAAAATCTTGAGATATCTGTTCCTCCGGTAGATACAGAACATGGCACCGGTGAAGGCAACAAACATGAAGCTAAAAATGAGAAAAAGGTAGACAAATGAGGAAGTCAAAGATAGAAATGTTGATGAGAAGGAAGGAGAAGATGACAAAAATGAAGAAGACGAGCAAGGTGAAAAGGCAAAGATAAAAGAGATGAGGAGAAAAAGGAAGACAATGACAAATATATAGAATTCCTTCGATGAAGAAGACCAAAAGGTAGAGGAAGAAGAAGATACCAACACTGGAAAGAATGAAGAAGCATTGAAATCTAAGGATTTTCCCAAGCCTTATGGAAAATCCTCCTCTGAAAAATTTCCTTTAGAGAATCTACTACCTAAACAGATAAAGTACCAACTGGTTGTCTCTTCACAATTGTTGCAATTGCCTACTATTGATTTTTTAAGATGCCTCCTAAGCATAAGATGCACCTTAGTGATGTATTAAATGTATTGGCAAGAAAAGAGATCCTTGAAACATGTCAAAAGAGTAATGAGTTAATGGATGAAGCTGTGAAGGTATTGTAGGAGATCAGTCCGAGTACTAATATTGATACTTCATTGTCTTTTGTGGAGAGCTTCAAATTGCTGATGGATTCTTTTAAGGAGTATGCCTCCAATTTGAGAGGACAAGTGGAAACAAAGGTTGTGATAAGGCTTACAAAAAAATGTGCATCAACTCATGCCGAGGTTGAAGAATGATTGAAAGAGGTACAAGACTGTGAGGATGAGGAAAATACATTGATTTTATATTGTATAGGGTGGCTGGAAGCCACACAAAATATAAAAGCTGAAATGTACTCAATTGAGTCTCAAATAGCCAAAGAATCAAGTGCTTGGATTGCTGTAATAGACTTGTATGATAGATTCCTCACATTACAAAACCAAAAGGAAGATATTATCAGGAAGCTTGGAAAGCTAAGGGACTTGGTACAATCACAACAAATACCTATTTCAAATGCCCTTGGTAGTGCTGATAGAATTTCACAGATAAATCTTAATCCCAGTACTATGGAAGAAGGAGAAGATACCTTAATGGAGCTTGAGTCTCTACATAGGTTGCTTGCAGCAATAAAAATGAGTTGGGAAGAAGGAAAACCTACTTGGAAAGCCATTCTACAAAAGCTTGGGTCAACATTTCAGATTGAATAGTTCCATTTTCATTGCATTTTTTAGTTCTCTCATGTTTTCAAATTTCTTTGTAGATATGTAGATGTATAAATAATTTTTGGTTAATTTTCTCAGGGGGAGTTAGTACTCTTAGTTTAGTTTATATATATGGTTGAGAGGGAATATACAATTTATTTTTGTGCACCCTTTTCCCTTGATGTCAAAGGGGGAGAGATGTGTGAAGAAGTGTTTTGGCACGTGTTGCTATCGATGAAAAAAGGGGAGATTGTTGAAAGAATGAAGAAGTTGTGTTGTCATTGATGTCAGTGCTACATGGTGGATATCAAAATGATATGGAGAATATTCTACATGGAGGACTTAATTCACAATTAAGCACTTCTATTATGTATCCCTCTACTCTTAATGCCCTATGATAAATTGGTTCACATTTCATCACACATATAAATCTACTTCTGTGATTCTAATATGTTGTTTGTGGATGATAGTAGCATCTGAATTCATAATTTTAGTTGGTCTAGAAAAATGGCTCAAAAGTTGCAAGTGATAGAAGTTCAATATATAAGGTTTTGTTAGTTTTCTGCGTAACGAGTATGATCTATTTGATTTGTACTCCTCCACAAATTTGTGTTAGGACTTGCTATTTTGGGAGAATTTTTACAGGTATTTGTGCATTAATATTTTTAGTTGGTATGCTATTTTGAGTTTCATGTGTCTTTTGATTGGTGATCAGTTGAAGTATTTTGATTATAGGTCCTATGCCTGGCTAACTTAAAATATGTAAAGGGATTGTGGAGTTTAATAATGTTATGTGAATGTAAGAAGGAGATATTATAGGTCCATGCCAACCTATATCACATGTGTTGTAGTGCAAAGGTAATTTAATTTGAATTGGGTGCTGACAAGGCACATTTTGCATTACTTTGGGTGAAATCAAATTAGGTTTACCTAATTGATGTTTGCAATGAAGTCAACATATATAAAAGATAATTTTGAGTTTGAGATGATGATGATTTTGATTGAGATGTTATCTGAATACAAGCAAAGAAGTGAAATTTTGTAGAGGATTGAGAAAAGGTTGTGCAAATGTAATTCTAAAGAAAAAATTATATTTTGTATCAAGCAAAGTGTTTCAAGTCATCGTTTTCAGCTTCAAAGGAACTAAATTTAGAATATTTTAGATGCACTTTATATTAATTCAAATCCTAGCTGTGTAGCCACTTTATCTTTCTTTTCTCAGTGAATAGTGAGTCCACCTAGCAGTAAGCCTTTTTGTAATATTTTATAACTAGTTATAACATATTGTGAGATAATTCTCATCGTGGTTTTTCCCACTTTGGGTTTTCCACGTAAAAATCATAGTGTTATGTGTTGTATGTGCTATGGGATGTTCATGTTTTCATTTCTGTTAATTTCTATGTATGTTGTGATAATTGGATGGTTAGTAATCAAATGGTTTTATATAATACTAATTCACCCCCTCTTCGTATTTTGGGTGTTCAATACTCCTCAAATTCCACAACATCAAGGTTTATCCCAAATGCACTACCAAGTTACTCAACAAAATCCCCAACATCAAGGTGTACCCCAAATGCACTACTCAGGCACTCCTCAAATTCCACAACATCAAGGCATACCCCAAATGCGCTACCAAGACACTCCTCAAAATCTACAACATCAAGATGTACCCCAAACGCACTACCAAGGTACTCCTCAAAATCAACAACATCAAGGTATACCTCAAATGCATCATCAAGTTATTCCTCAAGATCAACACCAAGGTGTACCCCAAACACACTACCAAGGTACTCCTCATAATCCACAACATCAAGGTATTCCTCAATATCAACACCAAGGAGTACCCCAAACATACCACCAAGGTACTCCTCAAAATGTACAACACCAAGGTGTACCCAAAATGCACTACCAAGATACTCCTTATAATCCACAACACCAAGGTATACCCCAAACACAATACCATGTTATCCCTCAAAACCAATATCAAGGAGTTCCTCACAATCAATACCAAGAGGTACTTCAAAATCAACATCAGGCATCAGAGTGTACTACAAACTCAACATACCTACAACACACAACAACGACTCAATCTTCCTTACACACAACATGGTCATCAAGGTCCCATACCTACACAAAATTCCACTTATGACCAAACAAATGTCATAGGATGAAAATGCTACAACTCACAATATACTCAATCAAATGTACCAACTAAAAATTTAAGCATACAAATACAAAATCTCAACCAAAGGATATCGAACATCCATTTATTGGAAAACCAAAGAAGAGCTATGCTCTATAATATATATGTCCATATCCATTTGATTAAAACTTATCTATGATACCTTTCCTTAATAACTTTGAAATACCAAAATTTGACAAATATAGGGGAAGAGGGGATCCAATAGAGCCATGCAAGAATTATCAGTAGCTTGCATAGATCTACAACGCAATGATACCTATTTAATGAGGCTTTTCCCACAAAGTATTGATGGGGATTCTATCGAGTGGTTCTCTCATCTTCAACCTAGTATCAAAACATTCAATGAGCTATCTGACAAAATTTTCAATCATTTCTCATACAACATAGAGCAGGATATAATGATCCCTAATCTCTACAAAATTAAACAAAGCCAAGGGGAATCATTTGCTTCGTATCTTCAAAGATGGAGACACAAAGCTAGAAAATGTAAATGGTCCACTCCTGAGAAGCAACTCGTAGACATCTTTGTCTCCAACATATAAGGGGACATTAGTTACCAAATCACCACATTGTGTCCTAGTAATTTTGAAGAAACCATTGAAAAGGGTCTACTAATCAAAAGAGTTCTCATAGCAAGGGGAGTAGTTAAAATCTACAACCCCAAGGACCAAGCTTATAGTTCAAATGACAAACCAAAAATATGGGAAAAGATAAAAAATGTAACCAACGATAAAGTGGTCGATGACAAATTTGTGTGAAACATACAACCTCCCAATGGACCACAAAATAATGTTCAAACAACACAAAAAATCTATCCTCCAAAAAACATGCAATTATCCTCAAAACAACCAACCAAATAAGCAACAACCAAATCAAGGACAAGATAATCAAGGGAGGTCGCCAAGGAAATATGACCAACCTAGAAGAAAATTCACTCCATTGGGAGAACCCCTTGAGGTAATTATGTGTAAACTGGTCCAAAAAAAACTTATCAAGCTTAATGAAAAACAAGCTATTATGAGCCAAACTTCAAACCCCCTTGGTATAATGAGAACAAGCAATGCAAATTTCACAAGATCAAGGGTCATATCACCAACAATTGCATGAGGCTAAAAAACATCGTGCAAGACTTAATAGAAAAAGGAGAGGTTTACATAGAACATCTTCCTGGAAATGAAGACCTAAAAATCTACAAGGATCCAATCCCTGACCATTCTAGGGGAAATGACAAGGGTAAAGGGAAAGATTTCCATAAAGCCAAATTTTCCTATGATGAAGTTGTAGGAACCATCTCTCAAGCTGATCATACCATCAATTTTAAAACCAAACTAGGAAAAGATCCTGAGTGTAATGTAACTACACAAAGAGGGAGAGTCACAATACAAGGAGCACCACCCCAAAAAAAGCCACAATTAAGCCATCAAATGATTACAACATGATGGAGCAATTAAAGAAAAGTCCAACATTAATATCCATCCTTGAGCTTTTGAAGTTGTCACCCGCACATAAAGAAATCTTGGTGAAAGATCTTGTTGAATCATCAGTCCCTAATGACCTTAACAATGATCAGTTTCAAGCCATGGTTGGTAAAATCACTTCCACCCATCACTTGGTATTTTTTGAGAAAGAACTTCCACAAACATCTTTCCATAATCAAGCTCTCTATCTAGACATTTATGTCTATAAACACAAAGTTAAGAGGGTACTAATAGATAACGATGTAGGATTATATATTTGTACCCTAAAATTAGTAAAATAACTGGGATATTTTGATGAGATAATAGAAAAATAAAAAGTATCACCACAAGTGCTTATGATGATATGGAGAGAAACTTAGAAGGAACAATTAGAATTACCATTCAAATAGGACTAGCGATAGTAGAGACAACATGTGAAGTATTGGATCCTGAGATACCCTACAACCTTCTCTTGGGATGACCATGGATCCAAGCCTTAAAAGTAGTCCCTTCAACATTCCATTAGTGCTTAAAAGTTCCTCACAATGATAAGCAAGTTACAATATATGCTGAACTTGAACCTTTTCATTATTGTGCAAACTTGGAGAAGTACAAAAAGATTCTTCAAATACCTAGCAACAACATATCTTTCCACTCTTTTTCATATGTTGACCCATCATCATTAGCTTCATCCTCCACTTCATCTCCATCAACTGAGCCATCAAAATCCAATCTTAAGATCTAAATACTTGAAAAGGGTTGCGAAGAATACCATTTCAATCAATCCTTTTGTATTGGAATGCTTCCCCCAACAGCAAAGACTTATGGAGGACCAAGAGAGATCAAGCATGTTCAAGCTATTACAATGGAAGTTAAGCCCACTATTTTTACCAAGTGGGGAGACATGCAAGATGAAGAAGTGTTCAAAGAAGACCTATCTTCATGGATTTACAAGGAAGAAGGTCAAGAGAAACAACTACCTCCCCTTCCTATTGATCAAAACAATAAAGGATGTTAGATAGAAAAAAGCATGGGGTTCACTAGAAAGGTGGCCTTGGTCTACATGAACAAGGTATAAGAGAACTAGTTATCATAGAAAAGTGCAAGAATAATCTTTGACTAGGTTATGGTTCATTAGAAATGATAACCCCAAGCACCAAAAATACCTCTTATGAGGAAAGAGCTCCTTCTACCACTATTGAGACATCAAATGATTACAAACTTATAGATGACAACTTGTATGTCCAAAACCTATTTGGAAAACTTAACATAAATACCATCACTACTGAACCTACATCTAAAGATTATCATACTAAAATGGATTCCAACGAATGGGAATGGGATTCTTGTGCCTCTAGTGATTATAATCTAGATACCCTATGGAACCTTGGTAAGCCTGCTACCTCTACCCTATCTACAATGCCCATAAGATTTGCTGATACCAATGATAAAATACCCTATCAACAACATCACACACCTATTTTGGACTCATTCCAAAATGATGAAGCTATTTTAGAGTTCATGGGACTCCAAACTGATATATAATGAGGAGATCATAAGGCTAGTTTTGTAATGGAGCTTGAACAAGGAGCATACTTTTGAGGGGAGATTGCATCCTCCAGTCACATAAATAAATTGAAAAATTGAAAAATAAAAAAGAGATCCCTTAGGGAAAACCACAATGTGGCTCTACCAGATCAAGAAAAGAGAAAAACAAAGGATGTATTTGAGGGTGAAAACCTCTTTGAGGTTCCTGAAGATGGAAGATTCAATCTCCCCATTTCAAAATATCAAGAGAAATCAACACTTTTGGTTGAAGGTTCTGAACCTGTCGATGTTGACACAATAGAAACACCAATAATAACATTATCATGTAGCTTCCTTAGATCCTAAGGAAAAGATCAACTTCTTGGAATTCATTAATGAATGAAAAATAAATTTTTCCTAGACATTTGCAGACATGCCGAGGCTGGATCTAGATTTAGTAGTACATCACTTAGCAGTTTTCCCTAGAGCTAAACCCGTCAAACAAAATCTAAACAAGATGCACCCAAAAATAGCACTCTTGGTCAAAGTAGAGCTTAAAAAATTGCTAGATGTGGGATTCATCAGACCCATCAACTATCCTGAATGGGTAGCCAACCTTGTACCAATGTTGAAACACATTGGGAGCATACGGATCTGTAGAGGCTCTAGGGATCTTAACAAGGCATGCCCTAAGGATGACTTCCCCCTACCTAGCATCAACTTGGTTGTGGACATAACTGTAGGGCATGAAATTCTTTCACTAATGGAAGATTTCTCTAGGTACAATCAAATAAAGATAGCCCTCGAAGATAAAGACAAAACATCTTTCACTTGTGCATGGGGAACTTTTTGCTGAAACGCTATGCCATTCAGTTTGAAGAACACAGGAGCAACACACCAAAGAGCAATGACCACTATATTCCATGATATGTTTCACATCACCATGGAGGACTATGTGGACGACCTATTAGTAAAATCAATCAAAAGAAAAGATCATCTGGCTAACTTAACCAAGATATTTGATAAACTAGAGGAATATAACCTACATCTCAATCCAATGCATATTTGACATGATATCTAGGAAGCTATTGGGCTACATTGTATCCAAAAGAGGTATTAAGGTGGATCCTACTAAGGTTAAAGATATCCTAGAAATTCCCCCTCCAAAAACATTGAAATAGCTATGTAGCTTATAGGGCAAACTTCAGTCCATCAGAAGATTTATTGCACAGTTAGCAGACAAATTCCATCCATTCACACATTTGTTACATAAGGACATAACATTCAAATGGGATGGAGGGTGTGATAAGGATTTCTAATAGTTCAAGTATTATTTTCTCATTCCCCTAGTATTGATGCCTCCATTCAGGATAAGGCAATGATCTTGTATGTATCTACGATGATGACAACTTTAAGAGCTCTTTTAGCACAATTGGATGAACAAAACAAGGAAAGAGTAGTATACTATATCAGTTGAACCTTGGTGGGCTATGAATTGAACTATACACCCATAGAAAGAGCATGTCTATCTATTGTATTTGCAACACAAAAGCTTAGACACTACATGTTAAATAGACAAATCAAGTTGTTATAAAAAGCGGATCCCTTAAAGTATCTCTTGGCAAAGGCAACTCTTATAAGAAGAATCACTTAGTGGGTCATGATACTTAGCAAATTTGATATAGAATATATTGAAAAAAAATCCATAAAAGGAAAAGTGATAGCACATCAATTATAAGATGCACCTATGGAAGATCATTAGCCCCTCATATCAAAATTTCCAAATGAAAGCATCCTTATGACCACTTAGTTAAGCCATTGGACATTGTACTTTGACGAATCACATACTCAACACAACTCAAGGGCTGGTATCCTATTTCTTACACCTCAGGGGGACAGTATACCCAAAGCTTATAGTATTATCTTTCCATGTACTAACAACATATTTGAATATGAAGCACTCATCACTGGACTAAAGATGGTTGTAGAATGGAAAATAAAAGAACTACAAGTCTATGGTGACTCCCAGCTAGTCATAAAGTAGGTCAATGAAAAATATCAAATGAAGGATGAAAAGCTCATGCCATACAAAATAATGGTCTAGACAACTTTAAGCAATAATTTTTTATCATCACCTTCAAACAGGTTCTCAGAATCAACAATAGAGCAACTAATGCTATGGAAACAATTAGATCACTCCTTGACATACCACAAAATATTCCTAAATATGAATTCCTCATGGAGCAACTACTTATACCAACATTTTATATCCCATAATTAGAACTCATATGTGATTTAGTTGGTCTTGAATCGCCTTGGTACCGAGACACGTTTTCCTATATCCAAGATGGGATGATACCCCCTCACTTAACAACAAATCAAAATAAAGCCTCTGTCCACAAAACTTCTTGATTCACCATCTTAGGAGATAACCTATACCATCAAAGTCTAGATGGTACATTACTTCGATGTCTCATTGTGAATGAAGCACAAATTGCCTTACAAGAAGTGCACGAAGGTGTTTGTGGGTCTCACTCTAGTGGAACCAATCTAGTAAAGAAATTGATGAAAACAAGGTATTATTGGCCCTCAATGGAGCAAGAATCCATTCATTATTCAAGGAAGTGTTGCCAATGTCAACAACACAGTGATCTTGTTCACACACTGACACAAGAGTTATGACCTATAACTACACCATGGCCTTTCTCGCAGTGGGGACATGAATTGATATGAAAGTGTGAATGCAACTTTGTACCTGTGCTAAACATGGACAAACATACAAGAATTACTCATATTAGCATATACAAATCACATTCCCTATGAAATACTTGAAATCACAAAGCATGAACAAAAATAAATAAAAACATGAAAGAGCATGAAATATGTGAATGAAATTAAACTAAGAAACCCCAAACCTCATCCCATAGGGGGATTGGTGCTAATGTGATGTGGAAAGTGGCCCTTTCCCAATCTCTTAGTGGAAAAGCTCCATGATTTGTGGATAAGTGTGGTGATTTTGATGCCAAATGGTGATAAACCTAAGCCAAAATGATGAAGAAAGCATATGATTGCAGATGAAAATGTGTAGCATAACCTTGCATGAGATGATGAATCCATTATTCATAAGAGATTCTTCTATTTATAGGACTCAAGGGTTGGAAGAAGAGGTGAGATTAGGAAATGTGGGAATAAAATGAAGATTAATAGCCTTGTGACAAGTGTCACAAGGATAAGAGAAGCAAATAGGGATATGTGCCTCACACAAGTGTGTGCACATCTTGGGAAGAGAGATGTAAGAGGGAGTTAAGTCATAGGTGGCTTGTGTAAGAGGGCTATAAGAGGCCATTTAAGGAATGTGAGTGAGAATGTAAGAGACAAGATGGCATGTAAGAGGCCATTTAAAGCCTTTTGTAAGAGAAAGGTGGCTCTTATAAGAGCATTAAAGGCCTTTGTAAGAGGCTTTTAATATTTGGGAGGGAAATTCAAATGGAGGAGTTATTGAGAGAATATTCCAAGAGAATATCCTTTTGTGAGGAAAATAGCCATTAATTAATTTATAAAAATTAATTACTTGTGCAAGTGGGATTAGTAAATCATAGGTTTATTTAACCTTGGTGGGATTAAAAGCTAGAGGATTGGCTAATGAAGATTAGCAGGTGGTTTAAGGTTAATTAATCCAAAATTTATTAATCTTAGGTGGGTTAAGGGTTTAGAAGAATATGAAATTTAATTAAATAATTAGATTTATTTAATCAAATGAGAAGACATAGGGTTTTAATTAAATGATTTGCATTATTTAATTAAATGGGCCGAGAATTAGTAAGAAAGGGGGTTAATTAATCTAATATAATTAATTATTTGATTAATAGGAGAAAATGATGAATTTAATGAAACAATATAGATTATTTAATTAAATAATTAATCAGAGGTGATTTAGGATGAAATGATGTCAATAATCAGATTCAGATGCGTAATACCATTCAAGACAATTTAAGTGTCTACATTTTTCCCCTCTTTGAAGCAAGGTACCTGTTACATTGGTTCAAAGACTTACGCTTCTCAGGATCAATGCTGCTACCAAGATTAAAAGTAAAATAATTCCTAATTTTTGGATGCCCCACTGTTGCTCTAGTAGAAGAAATTAAATTGTTATAATGCCCCCTCGAGAGATTCAACAATAATTTCAATTTTTAGGTCAACCTCACAACAAAGATTTAACAAAGGTTTAGCTGTAGAAAATAGGCTACAAGACACAAAAATAGGTTCAAGACACTAAAAAAAACTCAACATAGGCTTCATGGCTTGGAAAACGGATAAACTAGATCAAAATCCTAGCTTCCCACCTCAATTAGGGCAAAAAACCCTAATTTCCATGCTTAAATATGAGAGGAGGGGTCATTTTTTATTCATTTGTGCATTCACACTTTGAGATTTCCTGCATTTTGTGCTCCGACCCTTTGATGAAATGGCTCGTCGTGTGCTTCCACGACACATCACTAATTGAGTTCGAGAGTACCAGCAACCTTTAGGTGCAAGACCCTCGATACACAAATCAAAACTTTTCTTTTACCTCACTTTTTCATGCATTTATTAGGTTTCAAAGTTAGGCTAGGTTAGGCATCATCTTATTGCAATGCTTTGGGGACTTTCGATGAAACTCTCATTAATTTTGGTGATGCTATTGTAGATAGATATACATCCCAAGATTTGAAATTAGGGTTTCATTTTGGATTTAGCAATGCAAGTGCATATAGAAATGCTAGAATGGATTTAGGTTTAGCGACACTAGGAAATTTTGGTGATGCATATGCATATAGTGACGTGTCATGTGATTTGAATAGGGTGACATTTAAAATACTAATGCACAATCATTTTTTCAGCAACATGGATTAAAATTGCAACGTGTTTTCTAAATGGTTATGGTGACACTATTGAGTATAGTGACACAATTGCTAATCGAGAGTTCAAAAACTCAAAACTTTGTCAATTTTAGCCAAATTTTGATCTTTTTTGCTTCATGCATGCAGGAGGTTATCCAACCACTTATGTCTCACGGGCACCGAATTGGGTTGCTTGAGGAGCTAGAGGATTTTGATGTTATTCAACAGGAGCACCTTGGGCAGATCGGGCTCTGGTTCATGGCATATATGCCTGAGGTTAGGATAAATCTAGCCATGATGATGACTTTGGTTGAGTGATGGAACAATGAGACATCATCATTTCACCTTCCCACTGGCCAGACCACGATGACTTTGGAGGACATGTGGAGGATATTGTGGCTTCCCATTCATGGGGAGTGGGTGATTTACGACAGACTCTAGAGAAAATTCCTACCACGAGGTTCTATGTCACGAGGATCTGGTGTTTGTGAGCTCATAGATAGATTTGGAGATGTATCAAGGATGGGTACCCATATTTAGATTGGTAGTTGGAGCCTTGATTGCTGAGATTATTGCTCTAGACCGATGAAGGAGATGATTTAGTCTTGATAAGGACTAGCTTGGCTTGGGATGGTATACTGGAGGAGACTATACACATGGGGCCATGTCATGCTAGCCTCTTTGTACCATGACATGCATCAGTTTGTATATGGATAAGGCTGGGCTTTATCAATAGGGGTGAAAATATTGCATATCTGGGCATGGGAGCACATTATTGTGCTCAAACCGGTGGTAGCACTGGTAGATGTGGATGCAGATGAGCTAGTAGTATTCAGATACAAGGGATAGATTACCCTTCATCACATAGGTCCCCTGGGCATACCCTACTAAAGAAGGGTTATTGATGACATGACTATGTTTAGGTGGAAGCCATGGTTACAGATGCCCACATGGTATGATGATTAATAGCACCTATTCTTTTTAAGGAAAACTTGGTACATATAGGGCCAAGAGCATACCATGATTGAGAGATATTTTCCCAACCGTGTAGCCAGATAGTTTGGTGAGGTGCAAGATGTTCCTGAGGATGATTATACTGCCATATTCATAGGACCGCTAGGGAGACAACATGGGGTTTGTAGATATAGCCTCAATAGGCCATAGAGGGGGTTTAGACAGCTAGTGCCTAGGCCTTGGGTCTATGATTAGGGCTAGTATGATATGAGGACTATAGCGACCTACGATGCATGGTTTGTCCCTCCCCTTTGACTGGAAGATCTAGTAGGAGCACCTCTATGAGGGAGACCTCGGGGGAGAGGTTCAGGTAGGGGGAAACAAGATCTAGATGATCAACAACATGGTTAGGGTGAGCAGGATCAAGTGATTGGATAGGGGCAAGGCCAGGGAGGACACGATTAGGTAGTGGGCTAGGTACTAGGGGGACCACCACCATGACCACCATCATCACTATGCCATAAAAAATAGCGATCAAACCCTCAAGATGCTCAAGACATTGAAACAAGAGTGGGAATAGGCCCGCCAACAACTATAGATAGTGACAAGTGAGTAGGATCAGGCCTACTAGCAGATTCAGGCATGGATAGTGGAGAGGGATCAGGAGCATCAACTCTGATAGGCCTTAAATATTTAGCTATCCCAGGAGACTGGGAGGAGGCAACAACTAGAGACAGTGGCACAACAGGCAGTGCTACAGGCACAAGGATAGGTGGGCTAGACAATGGTGACACACCTCTATGGGCAGGCTATGCAAGAGGTGTCCTATTATAAGACATTGTATTACAGAGATATCTCCCCACATCATCGCTAGCCAAATTTCGATCATAGGAGTGGAGTTGCACATAGTGTGTTAGGTGGTCAACCATCAGTGAGACAACTTGGGGAGCCTAGGACCATAGACATCCATCAAATGGTCATTAGGACTAGTCCCACCATGACGATCAAGTCAGTAGGGGATATATCCTTTTATAAACACTTTTTTGGATGTACAGTCAGATTTTTTATGTATATACATTCATTGGTTGATTTTGTGATAGCCTCTTATATATCATGTATGATGATATTACACATTGACTCTAATTTGTATCAAGACATTCAATTTTTGATATATATATGAGATGGCTTTGATACAACATTTATGATGTGATGTCACTTTTATTTCATGGTTGATGTATGTATGGATGCATATGATATGTTATGTATACACATACATTTATTTATGCTTTTGATGTGATATGTATGATGCATGATGTGATGTTATGGATGTATGCAATGTATGGAATGACATGGATGCAAATGATTTAATTTCCTTTTCAGTATTCTCTTCTATATGCAATGCTATTATGATGCGTGATGTTGATGCTATGAGATGGATTTATTTTATGTGTATCATATGGATGTTATGGATGATTTGTGTAATGCTTATAAGATGCTTAGAATAACAAATCTATATTATCTAAAACAACTTAAATGATAATGATAATGCAATGGATTACATTTCCCATTATGATGATGTGCTATGATTATGCAGGATGTATGCATGCTAACTATTTGTGGATGCAAGATGGATGCATTGTTATTTTTGTTGAATTCCATGATACCATGTTAACGTAGAAAGAAGATAGAAGAATAAGAGGGATCAACCCTTGATTATGAGAAGATGCAGAAGCTCAAGAAGTCTATGAATCATCGAGACTTTATTAGATATGGTGATGAGTGATGATGATTTGATTATACAGGGATTGGGACATGAATGACATATGGACAACCAGGATGGTGTTGTATCTAGTGTGATGGAATTTGAATCAAAAAATAGATAGGAGTATTCCTATTCACACCTAACATACATAAACCTTGCTAGGATGTACTTCAGAATTTTCAAACATCTCGAACCAAAACATAGAAAGGCATAACCTCTCAATGTAATAGTCAACAAGCTATCCAAAACACCTTCCATACACAACTAACAAAGCAAGTATTCACCAAGGTTATATTACAAGAACATCCAACAAGCACAAAAAATGAAAGATAATGATCAATTCTCCATTCCTTTTTCACTAAATCATTTTGATAGACATCATCAAGAGGTCATTGGAATGGGTGAAAATAAGATAAATCATAAGAAAGATCAAGTAAACAAACAAGCAAATGTTCTTCATACCTCCAGTTGAGACTAAACCTACAAAAATGCTTGATGTTGATGTCCATTGTAGGAAGGATGCATCCTAGGACATGATTATCAAATGTTTTGGAAATGAATTGGATGATGAGATATTGATACAAAAAGTTAACTAACTTGTTTACCTACTGACCTAGACTCAAGACCTTGACATTTAGGTTCACACTTTACAGATTTGCTACACTTGTTTCCATTTGTTTTACCAAAGGTTGAAGATGACGAACATTTTATTGTGGATGAAATTTTATTGCAAGTGAAAGTGAAATGGGACAGGTAGTTTTGGATTTTATGGAATATTTCAATTTTTTTGGTGTTTTCATAATGTTTTTAGGCTGTTTTTGGATTTTGGGGTTATTTTGTAAATGTTTAATTTTCAAATTTTAAATGTTTTTGTGTTTTCTAACATTTTGAACAAGAACCAAACCTAAAAGATTATCCTAGGGGCCTCAGAGGCTAATCAAAGATTATCCTTTCCTACGTTATACACACAAAGACCTCATAGTTCGACTAACACATACCTGTTTATTGATGAAGTATGAACATTGATGGATTGTCAATTTATTATGACAAACTCATAAGGACTAACCTAATTCCTTAGGGGTGCATCAATGATGGCCTTGCTTATGTTCAAGCTCAGAGACAATGTAGTTTGACAAACATGTTTTTTACTTTTTCTGATTTTGACCTGTTTTTGGTATTTTGATAGGATTTGGATGTTTTTGACTTTTCAAGGATTTAAAGTTTTTGAATGATTTTGGATTTTATGATTTTATGAATGCTTTTGGATTTTTTATGTTATGAAAGACTGAAGAATATGCACAAACCTTATCTGATGCAAGGATATGAAAATTCCCCTAGCATGATGTGATAGACTACCTTGATATAGACAGGACAAACTAACCTTAGGAATGTGCCAAGTAGTACTAAAGTGGATCATAATACTTACACAATAACCAACTATGATATGGATGCAAATGGGAGATGTAATGGATAATAGGATGAAAGATGAATGTGATGGAAAGCAATGCATGATAAGCCAATAGAGCCAATGGTGGATGTAGAGTGCTTATTTATGCAAGGCGCTTTATTTCCAAGTTTTCACCAAGGTACTTGCCCAAAGTGCCACCGAATTGGTTTTTACTATAGGACAATTTTTCTCTTTACTATTTTCAATCCTTTTTCTAATTTTTTTGAATATTATTTTTTTTGTTTTTTTTTGTATTTTTAGATTTATATCTTGCAAGCCTAGGAATAAATTTTTTTGAGATGAGAGCTATTGATGGGATCCTATAGGGGTTCAACTTTGGGTGTTGACAAATGATATGCTCCTAGTTTGTAACTTGTTGTGACAATGAAGGGTCCCAATCAATTGGGTTCACACTTACCCTTGTTTTTTGGATTAGGTAGATTCTTTTGATTCTCCTTTAGCATGAGCTTTCCAACCTAGAAGGATCAAATTTTTATTTTATTGTTATGGCTTCTCTTGAGGAGGTTTTGATAAACTTGTAAGTGATTCAAAGCATCTAGGAGACGTTCATCCACTAGCTCCAACTCATTCAACCATGACACCCTATATTCTTCATCAATGATAAGATTTTGCAAGGATATTCTTAGTGATGAGAGCTTGACCTTAATAGGTAGGATAGCTTCTAAGCCATATACTAGGGAATAGGGTGTTGCACCTATAGGCATGTAGATACTAGTTCTATAGGCTCATAAGCTAGGGTTTAGTTGCAAATTCTAGTCACGGCCAACTTCATTGACCATTTTTTAATGATTTTCAAGATGGTTTTATTGGAAGCCTCAACTTGAATATTACCCTAGGGGTAATAGGGGGTGGAGAATCAGTGTTGGACATTGAATCTTTGGCACAACTCACAGACATCCTGGTTCTTGAAAGGTGTACCATTATCTTAGATAAGGGCTTGTGGGACACCATATCAATAGATAAGGTAATTTAGGATGAACTTAGAGACATGCTTCCATGTGATATAGGTCATAGGAATTTCCTCCACCCACTTCGTAAAGTACTATGTGGTGGTAATGATAAAATTATGGCCATTGGATGAGGTAGGTGTGATCTTCCCTATGAGGTTGAGTCCCCACTGTGAGAAAGGCCAAGGTGTAATGATGGGTTGAAGTTCTTGAGCTGACACATGGATGAGGTCCCATGCTGTTGACACTTCAAACATTTCTTGAAATACTCGTGGGCTTCTCTCTCCATGGTGGGTGAATAATACCTGTCCTCAATAGTTTCTTTGCCAAGGTCATACCACTTGAACGTGATCCACAAATACCTTCATGTACTTCTGTTAAGGCTGTCAAAGCTTCCTCCAGGTTAAGGCATTGTAATAGTGTTCCATCGATACTTCTATAGTAAAGGGTGTTGCCTAGGATAACAAAATTAGATGAATTTTTGATAAAGGTTTTCTTTAGGTTCGAGGTGATGTCATCAAGGAGGATTCCTCTTTTTAGGTATGTGCATATGTCATGATACCAGGGATCATTAGGACCAACGATTCACACACGAACTTGGATTCTGGTACCTTGAAAGCTGGGATGAGAAGCTGCTCAACAAGGAACTTATATTTATGGGTGTTCTTTGGGATATCTAGCAAGGACCCAATTGTTTCCATAGCATCCACTACTATGTTATTCATTTGGGGTATCTGCTCAAATGTTATATCAATGAAGAAATCCTTGAGCTCTTCTACTAGCTTCTTGTAAGGAGTAAGATTGTTGTCTTTGGTTTGGTACTCATCATTGACTTGATTGATGATTAACTATGAATCCCCATATATTTTTAGTGCAAAGATCTACCATTGTACAACTATTCTAAGCCCTATGATAAGAGTCTCATATTCTACAATATTGTTGTTACATGGGAAGGACAAATGATATGATTTTGGGATGCAATCCCCTTGCGGGGTGATAAAAGGGACACCTACTACCGATCCATGCTATTTGTAAAAACCATCAAAATACATTTTCTAATGATCTATAGCTTTTAGGAGGAAGAATGACTCATCCGTAAATTTTGATACTAGTGGATTCTTTGAATATATGGGTGCCTCAGCTAGTTGATCTACAATGAATTTCCCTTTGATGGATTTTTTCTCTACATATTCTATGCCAAACTCTTTTAGGATCATCACCCACTTAGCCATCTACCCTGTGAGAGTTGCCTTGGACAATAGATATTTTAGTGGATCTATTTTGGTAATGAGCTTTATCTGATGGGAAAGCATGTAGTGTCTAAATTTCTATGAAGCAAACACAATTGCTAGGAAAAACTTCTCTATGAATGTATAATTAAGATCATATCCCACTAAAGTTCTATTGATATAGTAGATTGCCCTCTCCTTTCCTATTTCATTGTGTTGAGTGAGGAGATACCCTAGTGCCACTGATTTAGTTGAGATGCAAAAGATCAGTGGTTTGTTTGGTATTGGTGGCATGAGGATGAGTGGTGTCATTAGATACTCTTTGATTTGTTTGAATACTCCATCACATTTATCATCCCATTTTTATGTTACCCTCTTGTGCAATATATGAGAATAGGGGATAGTCTTGTCTCCTACTTGTGCTATGAACCTTTTGATGGATTGTAACCTACCTTGTAGACCTCATGACTATTTCAATGTTCGAGGTTCCTCCATATCTAAGATTTCCTTCACCTTCACTAGACCTATCTCAATTCCTTGTAATGACACAATGTATCCTAGGAGCTTGCCTGAGGTCACACTAAAGACACACTTCTTTGGATTCAACTACACCTTGTACTCTTCAAGCCTGTTGAAGATTGGTCCCAATGTTGCTATGTGATCTTATCGTTTCCTTGATTTAGGTAAGATGTCATCCACATATTCCTCTATAGTCTTGTGGATCATGTCATGAAAGATCAATGCCATAGCTCTCTAATAGGTGGATTTGACATTCTTTAGCCCAAATGGCATCATGTTCCAACAATAATTTCCCTATGGACATGTGAACGCTGTCTTATTCTGGTCTTCTTTAGCAATCATGATTTGGTTATACCTAGAGAAACTGTCCATCAATGATAACATCTCACGTCCCACAGTCAAGTCTACAATCATATCAATGTTAGGTAGGGGGAAATCATCCTTGGGAATTCCTTATTCAAATCTTTGAAGTTGGTGCAAATACTGATGCCCCCAATGGGCTTGGAAATTGGTACTAGATTGGAGACCCATTCTAGATAATCGATGGGCCTGATAAATTCTATGTCAAGGAGTTTTTGTAGTTCTAGTCTGACTAGTAATGCTATTTGTGGATGCATCTTTCTCAACTTTTGTCTTACTAGTTTTTCGTTAGGATATACTACAAGGTGGTGGACGACCACTTCAGGATCAAGGCCAGGCATTCCACATATGTCCATGCAAAGTTCTTATTTCTTTCTATTAGGAATTATCCTAATTTCTTTTATTCCTTAGCTAGAAGTGACTCTGCATAGGTGATTTGAGGTGCTGCATCTGTTCCCACATTCACATGATTACATTTCTCTGCAAGGACTACTCAGTTTTCCTGATGTATTGCACTAAGGGGAAGATTTAATCCCCCATCCTTTGGAACCTTAGAAATGTTTTCACCATTGGATACATCCTTTTTTTTACTATTTTGTGATCTAAAAGTGCCACAATGTGGTTTTCACTTAAGGATCGAGACGTTATTCTCATATTTTCAATTTTACAACTAAGAGGTTCAATCATTTCCCCATAGTAGGCATATGTATCTATCTTAATGTCATTTTTTTTTGTGACCTCCATATGGAATGTTGTTCCTTAGTCCCATAAATTCAGAGAGAGCTTCATCATTTTTGAATGAATCCAAGATTGGTGGTCCTCGTTGGTACCAATTTATAAGTTGGGGGAAGATGAGTTTTAGCTCAGTGACCTAGTTACTTGACTCAATGAAATGGTTGTTATCATGAAAACATAGGAATCCTCATCAAATAGGTCTATTATATCAAAGGTATAGTTATTGAGGGGAATACCAAGTATATCAATAACTGAGGGGAAGCTTTGAATTTTTTAACAGGAGCATGCTTGCTAAGAATTGTCACTTTACTAGTGGTACAACCAATACTAAGATTCTTTAATTGTTTCTCAGGAATGAGGGGTTCTAGTAAGCCATTGTTGTTCTGCCCCAGCTTTTCATTCTTGTTATAGCCCCATCCAAGCATCAGTTGTAGACCCTTATTGTTTTCCTCCATTGGAAGAATGGGTGTGGGTCTATTGTCTTGATATAACAAGTCAAATATGTCTTTTTTATCCACCACTTATTTGCTTAAATCTCCCCACTTTTTGAAAGTGGTAGGTGTTGTAGGTGTTGTCATGAATGTTTGGGATGTGCTATCAATGGGTTGTGAATTTCCATGAGATTTTGGAGATTGAGGTAACTCTCCTAACACAAATGCACCTTTTTGCAAGTTATAGTTCCCACAACCATTATCTTTGATTACTGCTTTGATGTCTGGGATATTCTGGATGGGGGGTGTCTTTGTCTCAGATATGGAGGGTAAGGTATATGGTTCAACAAAGGAGGAGGATGATGGCCCTTCATTATTCTTGGGAACTTGCAGGTTCTTGTAATACTTAGCTTCAGGGTTCTTGTAGAAGTAGAATAGTTAGGGGTCGCTATGGAACCTTACTTCCTTATTTTGGTAAGGGAATTTAACACATTGATGATAGGTGGATGTTTGAATTGCATAGCATAGATCCATGGATGCCTTAGGATTATACTATAGGGAAGCTCAAGGTCAAGGAATTGGCACGTGGTTTCCATAATGGCTAGCCCCACTTGGATGGGAAGTTGGATGGTGCCTTGTGAAACCCATTCTTGATCATCATAAGCTTTGATAGTGACACCCTTTCCTTTCTCAATAACATCTTTGAAGAATCCTAGATTCTTAATCAGCTACAAGGTACAAATATTTAAATCTGCACCTCCATCCACCAAGACTCTCTTGACCTTGTTCTTATGAACCAAGACCTCAAGATGTAGTACAAGATTGTGAGATGGTTGTGTTGGCAGGTCATGTTAAGAGAATATAAGAAGATGAAGTGTAGTGGTATTTTTGATCATAGCTTGGAATTGATTAGAATCAATGTCATCAGGCATAGTGGATGTAGATAAATCCTTCTCTAGGATATCCCTATGCACAAGTGATATCTTCAACAACTCCAAGATGAAGACTTGGTGGGGGTTTTCTTCAGCTGATCTATGACACTATAGCCACTAGGGTTGGATTTTGGAATTGTAGATTGTGCCCTAGGTGGTGGTGGTGGTCCTTGGATGGTGACTTTGCCTCTATGTGTGGTGACTCCAGACTTTGGGTTAGGCTCTTTGATGTTAATGATTGATACAACCTCGTCTAATGATGCTACAACATTATTGTAGACATGGTTTACATTTGTATAGTCTATTCCTTCACCATTGCATTTTACCTTGTTATGATCAGTCATCGGATTCATGTATATTTTGAAGCCTTGGTTCCTTGCATGTTGGTCAATGGTTATATCCCAACTATCGATGAGATCTTGAATGAGGTTCTTCAGTTTCTTGCAACTAGCCATTGTATGTTCCTTGATTTTATGAAAATCACAAAGGTGCTTCTCATTATACCATGGTGGTTTAACTTGAGGATCTTGGTAATTCACATAAATAAGGAGTGTGATGAGATTTGATTGCACTAAATTTTTCATGACAGATTCAATACATTCCCCCAATGGTGTATACTTGAATTTCTATGGGAGATTGTTCCTTGGGGGTGGTCCTCTTTGAGCATTTATGTTGTTGATTGTTTGATTGTTTTGTTGTTGTCGTGGTGTCTTTGGTTGTGGTGCATTCTATTGATAGGTTGGTTGTTGCATGTTGGGTTTTGGTTGGTACATGTTGGGTTGCGGGTATGTTGGTTAGTGTTTGTTTTATTTTGAAGCATTGATAATCACCTTGGCATCAACGACACCATCATTGGTAACATTTTTGTTCTTAGCCTAAGTGTAGGGCTTGTTATTATAGCTAGTTGATGGTTGATTGTCCCTATATGTTAGTGTGTGCCCTTGTGATATGAGGTCTCTCTCAATGTTAAGAGCCTTGGGGATAAGTTGATCATACATTGTGACAAATTGCATTTTTAATTGGAAGGACAACTCTCCCTCAAGGTTAGCAATGATGGTTCATATTTGTTGTTCTTCAAGCATAAACCACTTGCTTTTATTGGATTTATTCCTCCATCATTGTAGGAAGGTTGCAAATGATTCTCATATGACTTGTTTTAAGTCATACAAATCCTCCAAGCTTACATCCATATCTATATTGAACAAGAAGTGATCTACAAACAATATATGATGTCTTGGAATTTTTGGATTCTAGCAGGTAAATGGGAGAACTAGTCGATTGTGGGGCTAGCCAAGCTTCATGGAAAAATACACATGAGATAGGAATCATTGTAAGCTACTTCCATGCATGACACAAAACTCTCTGATGTAGTCCTCAAGATTTCCTTTTCCTTTGTACTTGTCAAATTTTGGTATCTCAAATCCCGATGGGAATGGTACCATAAAAATGTTCCTATCAAAGGGATAGGGGCACAAGTCACGTTGGGTGTATGATTTTTTCGTCTTTCCTCATTGAATGTCTCATATTTTTTGTGAGAGAATTTTGACTTGTGAGGAAAGATCATCTTGTGGATTAGGTGATGGAACATAGGTGTTTTGAGGTGGCATGGTTGATGAGTTGAATGTGTTATGTGGTAGATGTGGGGGGTTGACTTGTTGTATCAATGGTGATGGTGGTGGGGTGATGTATGCTCTTTGTGCATTGGGGTTCAAGGTGTTTTGTTTCTTTTTCATGTAGGGTTGTTGGAAACCTTGTTTTTATGCAAGCAATGCTTGTTGATATTCATATTGTTGTTGTTGTGCCAACAACACTTGTTGTTGTGCCAACAACACTTGTTGTTGTGCCAACAACACTTGTTGTTGTGCCAACAACACTTGTTGTTGGGATTGCTGTTGTTATTGTAGCAATTCTTGTTGTTGTTGTTGTGCTAATAGTGCTTGCTATTGTTCCTGTTGTTGCACCATTTTTTGTTGTGGTTGTGCTATAAATGCTTGTTGTTCTGCTTGATGTTGTTGTAGGGATTGTTAATAGGCTTGTTGTTGCAAGGTTTGCACTTGCGCTTGTTGTACTGCTTCTATTGCAAGGCTTGGGCTTGTGGTTGCACTTGCATTTGTGTGTGTGCTTGTTGTTCTTTCAATTATTTTTGGTAGGATTGTTGTGCTACTTGGAACATGATGCTATATTTATTTTCCACATTTGGATTTTGAGGTGGATTTTGGTGAGTGGTATGAGATGGTGTGTTGAGGGGTTGTTGGGGTGGTTGTTGTGTGATGAGAGACTGGGTGATAGATGGTTGATTGAGATTTGACGTGTTCAACCCTTGTGAATTTTGAATTTGAGATGTTTGGGATGTTTTTGATGGTGTGATTATTGGTTGGGATATTTGATACGAGGCCACTTGGTGTTGCAATGTTAGTGGCAAGTTTGGATTTGGATTGGGTGTGATGGATAAATTAATTTGATTTGTGTTTGGTGGATTGAGTTGATTTGTTGATTGGTTTGATTGTGTGTCAATGTACTTGATGAAGTGAGTTGTTTTGCTAAACCTTGGATCAATGTGGGTGATGGAGTTATGATAGGGACTAGTGGATATGTTTGTGATATGTGCCCTTGTATGAGTGAAGATGAACCATCTAGGGTTCCCACTTGTCCAACTAGTCCCACTTGATCTTGTGGGACATTATGAACATAACCTTGTGTATCTAGGGTATAGGATGGTGTGGCATGAAAAGTGAATGTTGTGTTTGTGTCATGGAATATGAATGGTACATATGGATGTTGAGGGTCTTACAGGACGTTGGTGTTTGCGATACCCAAGATTGTGTTAGCTTCCACGTTTTGGTTATTGACGAGTGGGTGCCCTTGAAGTTCTTGAAGTAATGAACTCCCATTTGTAGTCATGGGTTGACTTGGTGTATGTGATGATGATGGTTGGGAAATGGGTTGGACCACATTTGGAAATGATGGTGTGAGAGATGTTTGGGGAATGGTTCCAAAAGTGTGCTCAATGATGGTGCTCACATCAAATGTAGAAGGGAGTTTAGCCCATTCTTTTTCCAACTCCAACATGTATTGGGTGGGGTTTAATATCATTATGGTGTTGACAAGATGGTGGTTTTTAGGATCTTGTATTAGTTCAAGCAACTCATCATGGGTCATTCCTTGGTTATTGTTTGTAACATCCTCTACTTGACATCCTCCCTCTTGAGAATCTTGACATGGTTGAGGGGGATTAGGTAGAGGATTTGTAGATTCTCTTTGGCTAAATTTAGTATGGCTTAGGTCACTCATGGTAGATGTTGTTTGTTTTGTTTCATGTTATTCTTGTGTGGACCATAAATTGGAGATCAAACTTAGGAGTATATGTGATGGATTTGGTATTGTTTTGAATTATTTGGTTGATCTAATTTTAGGTACAAAAAGAACCTATAGGATGTTTTAGGATCAAGGATGATATGGAAGATGAAGGGGTGAATGATATGGGTGTTGAACTTTAAGAACTTTGGTCAATACTAGACTTAGGGTTTGATTTTGATATTTTGATTGGATAATGAACTTGTGAATCCTATGATGGACTTGTGAACTTAGGATAAACTTGTTCAAAGGATTTTTAATTTAACTAAATGTATGAGAAAGGATGCATTCCCACACACCTAACTAAACAATGTTTTTTTGATTTGGTTTAATGACTTACTAAAGTCTAGAATATTGATATTTACAAAGCTCTAAAGTTGTTTGTGGGATGGAAATGATAAATGTTTTGGGATGGATGAAATGATTAATTTGATCCTAAATGAAACTAAGAGGGAATTTTTTACAAGACCAAGATAGTGAAGAACATGCTTTACCCTATGAGTAGTTCAAACCAAAAGACTAATGTTTTGCTTGGAAGACCATAAGACAAAAGATAACAAGCACATGTGTGGGGTTCAATTTGATTTAATATTGATGAATGAATTTATTTTACCACATCCACTTGTCTTGATTAATTTTTCAAAATAAAATGTCTACAAATTTGAACATCTTTCATCCTGCAAGGCTCAACATGTGGAAATCAAGAGGCTAAAGCTATAGTTCCCTAGGTTTACTTTGGAATTGTGTGAATTTAGATATAATTCCAAATATTTAGAAGCCTCTAAAGATAAGATATCCTTAGGGAAAAGTAGTAATATTGGGATTTTCAAATGTATTCACATCAAATCCAAAGGGTTTGAAATCTCAATGATTGTTCAATGTTTGTCTTTGTTGTTTTGGAACCAAGCAATGTGTCTTGATAGATCACAAAAGACAATCTTTACATCCTAGAAAAGGTACGTATCTTTGACAATGGGCTTACCTCATGCCCAAAGGGATGATTTTACATGAAATTTATGGAGTGTAGAGGTATGTTAAGAATGAGCTCTTAAACTCTAGGCCTCAACCAAAAATCGAACTTGGTAAGTAACTTCTTGGAAGTAAATTCCAATGCACCATTCTCAAGGAACGTTTCAGAAAATAAGGATGGCCACTACAAAAAGGTTTTTAATGACAATACCATGAAAAACCTATAGAAACTACCATCTAGTGGCCACTTAAGGCTCTTCAACCATTCCCTTCCAATTAAGGAGAGGGATTAGGTGCAAAATGTTGTCGCCTAAGATTGAAGCTACTTTCTTGCAATTTCACAACCTTTAATATAGTCTGCTAATAAATGTGCTTTGAGACCTTGCATATGAGTTCTCCATTGTGGGGTGTGTCTCATAGAAATCCCTCTCTTAAGGGCAACTCAAAAAAAGAAAAAGAATCCCAAAGTGTTTCTCATCACCCAAGATCCCACAAAGTGTAAGGGGAGGCAATACACACTTAGAAGCTCCTACAAACAAGATCATGCATACAAAGCATTAGTTATTTTTAGCCTTCAAAGCAATGATGAATTCTTTTTAAGCACCAAACTAGATGTGAAGTTGTTTTGTTTAATTTTAACCACAATTGCAATGACTAGTAAGTGAAGGGTTCAATTTTAAGCCAACTTTGAAAACAATATTGCAATGGTTAATTTTAGAGCCCAATTGAAAGCTAGTGTCCTAGAGCATATGTCCTAAATAACTATTACAATGATCATTAAATTATTTTTCAACTTTTAAGTCAATGATTTTTGCTCCTCTGACAAAAGTGTCACTGAAAATGATAGCATTGCTTTGGTGAAAAATAGCGTCGCTTTGCAAGAAAATAAAGAGCACAAATACGTCAATATACACAAAGGTGTCACTATATTTAAAAACTAGAGAAGTAATTTTAAATAGAGAAAAGCATCACTATAATTAAAAATAGAAAGCAACTTTTAAAAATAGAATAACATCACTATCAAAAAACACATCACTGTATTTATCAAAGGCATTGCTGAAAAGGAGATGCATTGCTGTAATTAAATCATGTGGCATTGTTGAATTCTAGAAACTTTTAAGTCATGGAAAAACTCAAGAAAAATGTCAAATTTGATGTTTCAAGTCCTCCTAGTGCCAAAATGTGAATGAAACTTTGTCCCTGTGCTAAACATGAACAAACATATAAGAATTAGTCATATTAGCATATACAAATCACATTCCCTATAAAATACTTGAACTCACAAGGCATGAAACAAAACATAATAAAAATATGAAATATGTGAATGAAACTAAACTAACCCCAAACCTCATCCCATAAGGGTATTGGTGCCAATTTGATGTGGAAAGTGTGTTGAAAGTCCAAGATACTGAGAGGGGGGTGAATTAGTATCTTCTTAATTTTTTTGATTAGATGTAGTCCAACTATTCCAATGCATACAATAACAAAGATTAAGAGCATTAATAGAGCATGGAAAAACAAGACACATGAACACCAAAATTTTTATGTGGAAAAACCAAAATGGAAAAAACCATGGTGAGTGCTAGCTCACAATATAGTATAACCGGCTATAAAATATTACAAAATGGGTGGCTCACTACCAAGACTCACTATCCAGAAACAAAGGCTCACTGCCTACAAAATTACAACGATTGAATGGATTTCAACCAGAAAATGACTAACAGAGTACACCTAATGAGTGTAGATTCAATTCCAAATAAATCTCAATAAATGAACTTGACACACTTTATCATGTTCGCATTGCTTCACATCATCGCATCACTTCTCCAAAAACTATATGTTATATATACCCAATCTCTTTGCAAGAATCAATTAGGTTGGCCTAATTAGATGCACTTCTCATTTACCAAAAATATCAATTGTTGGCATCAATATTTGAAAAAGATAACACACACACTTCAACAAGTTGACACAGACCTAAAATGGGTCACACATATGTCCGCATAGCAAAAGTTAATTTACACAATACATCCATCAAGTTGGCTAGAGATGGACTAAAAAAAAATAAATTGCAAAACACCGACATGATGCCATATGAACAACTAGATACGTGAGATCTCGTGTGAACATGATTCCAACACTTATAAACCATTTCCCAAAACTACAAGAAATAGTGATCACCAGAGAACAAATGCAGACCAAAATACTAGAGGATGTAAGCAAAATACTAGTTCAGATATCAGACTAGAATACCAGAGTAACTTTAGTCTTGATCTTGCAGTTGCAATTCATATATCATGGTGACATCAATGACAACAAAAGGTAACAAAATGAGATGTTCTTCTTCATTTTTCCAACAATCTCCCCCTTTGTCATTGATGGCAACATGTTCCAAAACCAAAAAGAATATTTACAGAGTTCTCTATTTACAATACTTCTCCCCCTAACACCAAAATTTCACCACTTCACCCCCCCTTTGACATCAAGGAAAAAGGATGTGACAAGAAAAACTAAAAAACATTAAAGCAAAGAAAACAAAGAAATATATATCAATTGGAAGATGATGAGCCTTGAAGCTTCTTCAAAATACCTTCCCAGACTGTATTTCCTTTTTCCTAGCCATCCTTTGCTGCAGTGAACATCTTGTTCAAAGATTCCAGCTCTATCAAAATTTATTTAGCACTGTCTGGAGTATCAAGAATCAACTTTATCTTCTCAAGCCTTCCAGAGCAAGCTAGAGTGTCTCCAATTGAAGTGTATTTCCATTCTTACAATGTCTCTTAATTGATTGAATTTTTTGATAATTTCTTCCTTTTGTTTATGCAAGGCAAATAAATTTTCTCTGTGTGCAATGATGGCCTTCCAGATTGATATTTCTTTATCTTTAGATACACTATAAGTATCGAAAATAGTAGACAATTAAGACTCAATTGAGTCCATTACAATCTTGATATTCTTAGTGGCATCTAGCCACTTTAAATAATAAGAGAGAACAACCTCTTCCTCTAACTCACAAACCTTCACCACTTCCAGACACTTTTTGACACAAGAATGTGCAAGAGCACATTTTTCATTTAAAGCCAACAACCTTTTGTCCACAAAATTTTCTTCTATCTCCTGTCTTGTCTTTTTGTTAAGCCCAGAGGAATACTCCTTGAAAGAGTCTAACAATAATCTTATATTTTCAATAGGGGCAAGGGATGTATCAATGTATGCACTAGGTATAGCTTCTTGTAAAGATTTTAGAGCATCTTCTATCAGTTTTGTTCCCTTTTGATGCACTTCAAGAATTTCCTTTCTTCTGGATGCTTGCATTGCATCACCCAACACAACTTTATGTACTGGAGACATCTTTTCCAAATCAACAAATCCCTCAATCATAGGGAGTTTCAAAAGTTCCAGGGGAATAATTGGTTGAAATTTAATTTGCTTAAATAACAAACCTTTTAGTACATCACCACCAGAGGACAAATCACTGGGATGCTTTAGTGATTTTACAATCTATTTTTCTTCTTCATTTTTCCCAGAGGATTCCACAATCTTCTTTTCTTCCTCTCTCTTTTCCTTTTCCTTTTCCTTTTCTTTATCTTCCTCTACTACCTCTTCTTCTTCTTCCTATTTCTTTTCATCCTTTTCACCTTCATCTTCATCGTTATCTTTATCATTATCTTTGTCATTATTGTCCTCTTCCTCATTTCCATCTTTTTCATCTTTATTTTGTTCTTCTTCAGGATTATCTTGACCTTTTTCATTTCCCTGACCTTCCTCTTCAACATTGCCTTGCCTATTTCTTCCTTCTTATTCTTCAATATGCTCTCGTGGAACATTATTATGCACCTTAGGCTCAACTTCTCATTCATTCTGCTCATTAACTTCATTGCCAATATTAATTTCAACACCAAAATTATCAGGAACGTCTTCATTATTTGTACCCAGAGAAACATTTTCCTTAGAATTTTTAGCAATGCCATCATCATCAGTTTTGAGAATACCATACTTTTATGTTGCCTCCTGGATTACCTTTTCTATTTTCTTTCTTACTTTCTTTGTCAATTTCTTATTTCTTGTCATCAACATATTCACTCTACTCTTCATTTGAAGCATTTCAACAAAGATCTTCTTTAGAGATTTCAAATCATCAAGGGTCAAGGAAGACCCAAGATTATTATATGCTACATTTCTAATATTTTCTTCAAACACAACGACCTTAGATCTCCTTTTCATCAAATCATCCCACATGCTTTCAGGAACATATTTCCTTATGTTATCCCATTTTACCTCTAAGACAATAACGTATTGAATAAAGACAAAAAGTAGTGTTTTCTTGTCTTCTTCTCCAACTTTATCATAGTGTTCAATTGTGGGTTGAAGCATATTCTCAAAATTAGCAAGGCATTAAGAGTTGGCTCAAGTTTATAATGGGGGCCAAAACTTACTGGAATATTTTGTTCGTCTTTTTGGTCCACAGAGGTCTCACCAACTACCTTAGCCTTCTTTGATTCAGGCTTGGTGTGCACATATATACCAAAATCATGCTCTTCTTCATCTTCAGAAGATGATACAATATGTACTCTTTTAGAACCAACAACTTTTGTATATGTACCTTCACCAAAGGGTAAACCTCCTCTTTTTCTCCTTACCAACTTTGCTTCAAGATCTTTTTCTTGTTCGTCTTGATCATCAGTAACACTAAGATTCTTCTCTCTTGTTGGTTTTTCTTTCTTTCCTCTCTTTGTAGGGGCAACCAAAGGGTTCTCTTTCCTTTTCCTAGATATTGTGGTAGGTCCAGAGGAAACAAGACCTTTTCCCTTATCAACAATACTAGTTTCTTTCTTCGTTGCAGGGACTATGGAGGATTTTGTAGGGATATTCCTTCTAGATCTTCTAGGGCTAGATGATTCTACTTTTAGTTGCTCTCCCATAGCTCTTCCAAGAGAAATCTCTTCATCTATAAATCTAGCCTTCTTGAGCTCTTTCTCTACATTCTTCCTAATCTTAGGCTTCTGTTGTTCCATATGAATTTCCATAGATTTTTCAGCATATGTCCCAATTCGAGGTTCGTTGGGGTCCTTTCAATTCTTTAGCAATATTTGCACATAACCTTTAGCTTCTTCTTCTGTTATCTCATATCCAAGAGGATGAATCCATATAGTTTGAGGTTCTCCAACCTCAATCATACATTAATCAGTGGAGACATGAAATATGATGTCATTCTTATATTTCTCCACAATTTTTCTTGGAATTCTATCCCTTTTATTCATATTTCTTTTGAATACAACAAAGAATGTTGTTAGGGAATCCTCTTGAGCAATAAAATTACCAAGATTATGCATGTGATCAAAAATTTGATGTCCCACTAGTCTGGATGGGTTCCAAAATACTTCTTCATTCTTCCTAGGGAGTCTTTTCATGAAATAAAATAGTAAACACACAATCAGAGAACCACATTTAAATGCTTACTTTCTTTCCTTTGAAAAATTCACATTCTCGAACAATTGTAATCGGAGCAGCTCGCACAAGTCATAATCAACACCTTTCATGACCATATCAAACTTAGTGTAGATAGCAGTAGCCAAAATAGAGTTCTCTCTATTTGTGAAATATATTTTGTGACCTATCATGAGAGATGCATACTTCACTGCTGGATTAGTGATGGTTTTCATTGCTAAAGCTATTTTGTCATATTTGGCTCTTGTAAGTTCTTCTACAACCTCATTCTTTATAGTTTTCAACATAAGCACTGTACTTTTGTCCCATAACCTAGTAACGACCCTAATTGCCTCCTTCGTTATAAGATGCAACCGGTCAGTCCACAAAAAATTATCATGGATTCTACTAAGAACTGACTTCACAAATTTGTCATCACAATTGAAATTAGGGAAATTGTTCTAGACATCCAACCTTCTATCAACCACATTCAAATACTTAGGTTTTACCCTGAATTCATTGCCAGTAAGCTCATTTTTCCATATGTCAATTAGCTTTGCATGATTGTATTCTTCAAATTTAACCTGAATCATCATCCTAGTATCCTTGGTCAACATTACACTATGTGGAATTGATGAAAATGTGCCCATGGGGTCATCTTCGAAAACTTTTGAAGAGTACTTTCTCTAAGAGGGTCTTGACATTTCTAACACTTTAACTACCACAGGAGTAGCCATACTTCCAATTTCAAATTCAAATAGCTCAAAAACAATAAACACAATTGCATGGAAGATTAAAGTACCTTTTTCTTCAAACAAAATTTGAAACTAGGGTTTGAACTACATGCACTCCAAATCTCTCCAAGAATGCTCCAAAAGTTCTTCAATTCTTCCAAACTCTCAAATGATCAAAATACCTTAAATTTCTTTATAAACATCGATCTGCCCTAATCTGCATTGAATGCAACAGATTTCAAAAAGCTGCTAAAAATATTTTCTTAACACAAAAAACCCTAATTCGGTTTGCAAATCATGTCAATATATTTTCTTCTGGTTCCTCTTCCAAAGCCTTTGATATTTCACTCTTCACATTTCAACCTCAAGCCAACCTCTAACACAATCTTTATCTAGGAGGTTCTTATGATTTTCTGATAATGCTCCCTCTTCAACCATGCTAGGTCTAATTACCGAATAAATCGTTGGTACTGAATGAGGGCATAGACTCATCAGTAGTCTCTGGTTCTTTTTTATTTTTCTAGATTTTATTCATCTCTTGCATAATCTCATCTTTTTCAATCTTCTTCATAGATTCATTCTTTTCTACCAGATTAGCCTCCTCGCTTTTCTTGCTTTTGCAGACCCTTGAAACATGTCCTAGTTTATTGCAGCTATAGCAGACAATATTTTTCTGATTGGATTGACTTCTGCCAACTTTTATTCTGCACTAATTAGCTTGATGTTCATACTCATTGCAGGTATAATAGTAGCCATTAAAGGATTGGTTCACTATTCCATTAAATTGATTCATCATCGAAGTTTTGCATTCACTTGCCCTATGTCTAAAGCTTTTGCGTGCAAAACATTGACTAGAAAAAGGACCAGGGAATTGATTCATCCTACTTGTACATTCAGTTTCCTTGTGACCAAATTTATTGCATGAAAAATAAGTTCCATTAAAAGAAGGGTACCTTTGTGCATTAGGTTGTCTCACCGGAGGTCTTCTAGCTGAGTTCCTTGAATTTTCTTTCTACTTTCCTTTATTTAGAGTCTTTTGATTATTCACAGTCTTAGAAATTTCACCGGTATTATTTCCTAGGCCACCTTTATCTTTACTTGGTTTATGTCCTACAATCAATTCATCAAGCCTATTCGAGCTAGATTTGAAGTTTTTTTCACAGAGTTTCACCTTCTCCAGATCCAATTTTAGATTCACAATTTCTTGCTCAAGCTTAGTGCAATCTTCAGACTCGCTTTGTACTAATTTGTTCAAACATTTTTCTATTCTTTTCTTCTTTTACACTTGCACTTTCAAACCTGTAATCTCTTCATTTGCCTTCTTCAATTGATCAGTCACTTCCTTATGCTTGTCTTTGAACTTTTTCAATTTCTCCTTAAGTTTTTAGACACATTCATTCGCTTCTTCAAGATTCTCTATTAACTTTATCAAGATCCTCAAGAATAGTTCAGAGCTCTCTTTTATCATCCATTTCTTCCATCTTCATGATCTCCCTCAAGTTGTTAGGCTGAACCAGAGGAACCGAGCTCTAATACCAATTGTTGAAAGTCCAAGATACTAAGAGGGGGGGTGAATTAGTATCTTCTTAAATTTTCTAATTAGATGTAGTCCAACTATTTCAATGCACACAATAACAAAGATAAATAAAAACATTAATAGAGCATGGAAAAAAAAGACACATGAACACATAATTTTTAAGTGGAAAACCAAAAATGGGAAAAACCATGGTGAGTGTTAGCTCACAATGTAGTATAACTGGTTATAAAATGTTACAAAATGAGTGGATCACTGCTAGGACTCACTGTCTAGAAACAAAGGCTCATTGCCTACAAAATTACAACGATTGAATGCCTTTTAGCCAAAAAATGAACTCACAGAGTACACCTAATGAGTGTAGATTTAGTTCCAAATAAAGCTCAATAAATGGACTTGACACACTTCATCATGTTCGCACTGCTTCACATCATATCACTTCTTCAAAAACTGTCCGTTATATATACCCAATCTCTTTGCAAGCATCAATTAGGTCGGCCTAATTAGATGCACTTCTCATTTACCAAAAATATCAATTATCGGCCTCAAGCTTTAAAAAATATAACACACATGGTTCAACAAGTCAGCACAAACCTAAAATAGGTCACACATATGTCTGCATAAAAAAAGTTAGTTTACACAATACATCCATCAAGTTGGCCAGAGATGGACCAAAAAAAAAACATAATTGAAAAACATCGATGTGACACCATACGAACAACTATAAACTATTTCCCAAAACCACAAGCAACAGTGATTACCAGAGAACAAATGTGGACCAAAATACCGAAGGATGTAAGCAAAATACTAGTTCAGATACCAGATTAGAATACCAGAGTAACTTTAGTCTTGATCTTGTAGTTGCAATTTATATATCATGGTGACATCAATGAAAACAAAAGGTAACAAAATGAGATGTTCTTCATTTTTCCAACAAATTGGAGCTTTCCCAATCCCTTAGTGGACAAGCTCCATGATTTGCAGATAAGTGTGGTGATTTTGATGCCAAATGGTGATAAACCTAAGCCAAAATAATGAAGAAAGCATGTGATTGTGGATGAAAATTTGTAGCATAACTTTTCATGAGATGATGGATCAATTCTTCATAAGAGAACCTTCTATTTATAGGAATCAAGGGTTGGAAGAAGAGGTGAAATTAGGCAATATGGGACTAAAATGAGGATTAATATCCTTGTGACAAGTGTCACAAAGCTAAGAGAAGCAAATAGGGATATGTGCCTCACACAAGTGTGTGCACATCTTGGGAAGAGAGATGTAAGAGGGAGTTAAGGCATGGGTGGCTTGTGTAAGAGGGATGTAAGATGCCATTTAAGGAATGTGGGTGAGAATGTAAGAGACAAGATGGCATGTAAGAGGCCATTTAAAGCCTTTTGTAAGAGAAAGGTTGCTCTTGTAAGAGTATTAAATGCCTTTATAAGAGGATTTTAATATTTAGGAGGGAAATTCAAATGGAGGAGTTATTGAGAGAATATTCCAAGAGAATATCCTTTTGTGAGGAAAATAACCATTAATTAATTTATAAAAATTAATTACTTATGCAAGTGGGGTTAGTAAATTATAGGTTTATTTAACCTTGGTGGGGTTAAAAGCTAGAGGATTGGCTAATGAAGATAAGTAGGTGGTTTAAGGGTAAGTAATCCATAATTAATTAATCTTAGGTGGGTTAAGGGTTTAGAAGAATATGACATTTAATTAAATAATTAGATTTATTTAATCAAATGAGAAGACATAGGGGCTTTAATTAAATGATTTGCATTATTTAATTAAATGGGATGAGAAAATTAGTAAGAAAGGGGGTTAATTAATCTAATAAAATTAATTATTTGATTAATAGGAGAAAATGATGGATTTAATTAAACAATATAGATTAATTAATTAATTAATTAGTCAGAGGTGATTTAGGACAAAATGATGTAAATAATTAGATTTAGATGTGTAATACCATTTAGGACAATTTAAGTGTCTACAAAAAGATATGTTTTGCTTCATCTAATGGGCACAAATTCATCATATCTGCAATGAAGTACTTTACAAAGTGGATAGAAGCTATTCCTTTAACTTACATCATAAGAAAACAAATATCCAAGTTTATCTTGAATTATTTAATTTTTCAATATGGAATTCTGTAGAATATCATAATAGACAATGGAACTCCATTTAAGAACTAAGATGTCCATGAGCTTTGCTCAAGATTTTCTATCCAACACCATTTTTCAACCCCATATTATCCCCAAGGAAATGGTTAGGACAAAGAATCTAATAAGACCATCCTAAAATTATTGAAGAAGATTGTTAATGCTGTCGACTGTGACTTGCACCTATAGCTAAATCCCGCCTTATGGGCTTACTAAACTAACATTCACACACCCATTGATGTGAAACCTTTTTCCTTGGTCTACGGATTTAAAGCAATCCTACCTATCGAAGTTGAGATCCCCTCACTGCGAGTATCCCTAAAAGACATGATCAACAATGAGGAATATTAGGTATCCAAACTCAACGATTTAGAACTCCTAGATGAAAGACATTTGAGTGCGTTAAACAATCTCTAGGTTTATCAGAATCAGCTCAAGAGAAGCTATAACAAGAAGATAAAGAACAAAAGCTTTCAAGTAGGTGACTTGGTACTGAAAGAAAATTAGAAGATCTATCTAAATCAAGATGGGAAGGGTAAGTTTGAACCAAACTAGCTAGGTTCTTTTATCATAACAACAAGCTATGGCTTTGGAGCATATCAGTTGGCTACTCCTGAAAGAGAATCTTTAGCTAAACCTTTGAATAACAACCATCTCAAGAATTTCTACTCCTGAGCACATCAGAATATCCCAAGAAGAAAAGCTAAAAAAGCAAAAAAAATAAAAAATCAAGAAAACAATAAAGAAAAATAAATCATCCTTTAAGTGAAAACCACTTTGTGGCACTTCTAAGACCAGTACCGTAGTAAAAACATGGTAAAAAAGTGCTATGTTCGAATAAATCCTATATCTCTGTCTATTGCATCCACTTCATATGTCCCATAATAAAATGTGTATCCAACTATTGCTCGATAACTAATCAAGTATTGAACATTATTGCACCATCAAAATCCATTTACCCTAATAAATGTAATCTTGTTCCGAACTAGGGGAAACCTCCTAAAATTGGTAGTAGATTGGATCCTTGTTCATCCCATCATTGATGAAAACTATCAAAAATAAAAATAAAAAAATATAGAAAATAAGAAAAATAAAAAACAAAGTTGTAAAACATCAAAATCCCAAAAATAATGCAGGCCATCTCGAGATGAACCACATTGAGTCAAAATAAAAGAAAACTACAAGTTTTTCCTGTATAACATAGGAAAGGCCATCATTGATGAGCCTTCGAGGCCCTAGGTTAGTCCCCTTAGGTGTTCCTTTTGGTCTTTAAACTTGGTCCAAAAATCCAAAAAACATTCTAATATCTTATCAAAATCCAAAAACATTTGTAAAGAGTAAAAAAATTCCAAAAATAGTGTCACTCAATATAGTCAAACTACATTGTCTCTGCGTTCTTCATGTAGGCAAGTCCATTATCTATGAGCCCTTGAGGTACTAGGTCAATCCCTTTAGGTCCCCCTAATTGTCTCTAAAATCTCTCAAAACACCAAAAAAATTCAAATAACCTCAAAAAACAAATTTTTTTTAGAAAATCTCAAAAGGCCTATCTCCATCACCACCTATCCATGATAAACAAACCCAACCATAATAAAAAAATGCCACCTTCAAAATTTGACAAAGCAATCAACAAGAAAAACAAACATCAAATTCAAAACTTCCAAGTAAAGATTGAAACGACTAGGATCACTCTCAGACTAAAACAAATACCTAAGTATTAACTACCCTACCTTTTGATTATTATTATCAAACATCCTAATATGAGTCTTAATGAATAAAACATTCCTACAATAGACATCATCAATAATTTACATCATGAAACATTAAAAAATCTATGACAAGTGATACAAAAACATTGTTCATCTTTTATGATCTTATCTTTTTGATTGATCTTATTATCACATTCCTAGGATCTCTCAAAGATGTCCATGAGGATTTAGAGAGGAAGGAATGGTGCATTGATCATTGATTTCTATTTATTTTGTTTGTTAGATATTTTTGTGATACTACCATGGTGAATACTTGCTTTGTTTTGTGTGTGGAAGTCATTTTTGAGCATGTCATGTAGTAGTTGCATGATTAGGTAATCCATACCTCTCTGTGTAACTAATCCGAAATGTTTTGAAACTTCTCACCCATACACTCTAACAAGGTTTATGTATGTCTGGTATGAGAAAAAATACTCTTTTCTTGTAGAGTCAAAGTCCACACAATGGATACAAAGCCACCTTGGTCAGCAATACCCTGGTGCATCGTGTCTGTTTGCTACATCAAATAAGGATTGCTAAAAACTACAAAGTCTCTATGAAAGAAAAAGAAAACTCATCAAGAACTAACAACAATTTTCTTCTAAAAATCCAACTAACACTTCTTCTAACTAACGACTCCATCTTGCATCACAATATCATTAGTACTACATGCATCCTACATCCACAAACTCATCAGTGCATATCATATCCATCATAAAATAAAATATCATACATCATATATCATCCATCCATTCATATCATATAAATACATCAAAAAAATACAAAAACACATGAGCCTATAATCATAAATCATCCATACATATAAGCATTCATAAAACATCTCATAACACATATATGGTGCATCAAAATGGTATATCTTATATATCATAAAAAATGGGAATGTCATATACATCATCAAACATCATGTGTGTTATCAAAATATACAAAATATATATACAAGGCCTCAGATGGGCTGATGAATGTATATACAAAAACATGTCTACATAGAGTCTTTGATACAATAAATATGATCATAAAAAACATCAACCCTACTGATCCTACCTTGGAGGGGGTTGCTCCCCATCATTATGGGACATATGCTAACTATGTGTACGAGAGGAATGAGGATGCATGATTTGTGGAGATGGCTGTGGCTTTCTGATAGACTATCCTCTGGACTTTGCACCTGTGGCACTACTAGGATCCCCATAATGAGGACGTCTCTGGGATCTTGATACAAAAGCCTCATATAAATTAAGATAATACGTCCTCTCTATCATGAGTTGATCCCACTCAACCTAATACTAAGCCAAGGGAATAGAGGAAGCTAAGGAAATCTCTGATGTCTCTCCATCACCAGCTCCTATCTCAATGCATCTTGATCAGCTTTGAGTTCATCCCTCTCCGTAGTCACAATCACAACCTGTGCATCAGTAGGTAGTTTCCAACCAATCTCAACATACCTCTCAACTACTCTGGAATCTCTATCCATAGTAAGCTACGTAATTTGTCCTGCCATGTCCCCTTGGGAGGGAGGTCCCTGTGGTGCCTGTTGATGTTGTTACTGCTACTAATCCTGAGGCTGTTGCTGATCCTAATGCTACTGCTAATAACCATCAACCTAGAACCCCTATAACTACTCATGGGAAATTCTTAGCCTCTACTTGTCCCCCCTCCTCCCTGCTATTCCAACAACCCTCCAAACTTGTCCAATCTCTAGCCCAATGCTAGCAAGAATTATAAATCTCAATGGTCGTCAACAGGCCCACCACTGATCATAATCCTTGGTCATACTTGGATCTAGGGGACCAACTACCCATTCCCATCCAAATAGAATAAGTGCTCAAAACTCTGCCACAACCACCCTTGAGTATGCTCTTGGCCCCCAAGCCCTGACCTCTCAGGCCATGCATCCAAAGCAGGCATAATATGCATATGAGAAGCGAGTCTATCTCTTTCCAAACTATCCCATGACCCTATTTGGTAGGTAGCTCTCTAAAATGATATCAACTTAGCCTATCAGACACCGAGTTTGTCCATAGTATGTCAGTTGATCATGATCATCAACCCAAGCCTCAACAACCATGAAAGATTTCCAAGTAAACTTAGTAATATCATCATAAAGTACCCGTTTATATGATAGTCTGTTGGGACAAGCGTAGTGAAAATAATTAGAATATCGATGTACAAGGGGATCACCCTCATCTTGTCTAGTCATACCATCTGGATGAGTCATGAAAATATGCTCCCATGACCAAACATGAAGGAGATTCATCCCTGTGGAAATGGAATTTCCACCTCAATACACAGCCTCATGCATATCTTGATACAAATGAGCCAACACACAAGGGACCCAAGCATCTCTGATACCCTCCTCCATCATCTACTCTATGTAGATCCCCAAACCAATAGGAAATATTTGCACCCTATGATTGGGCATCAATGGCCCAATGATCAACCCTACTAAAACCATGGCCATATGATCAATATCATCAACAAAGGGATTCAGGTCAATCTCTAAATCCACCACCTATAATTTCTCCACCCTGAGTAGTCTCTACATAGCCAACGTACCTTGCTTGATGTCATAGGTAACCAACTCACCATGAATTGGGATCTATAAGATCCTCCATATGTCCTCTAAAGTGATCGTACACTCTCCTATGGGTAGATGAAAAGAAGAGGTCTTTGACCTCCATCTCTCGACAAGCGTAGTCATCATGGCACAATGTGCTCTGATCTCAAGCATGAAGCAAATATATCAAAAATCAACCACATCAAGGAAGTCCCTCTCAACCACCTAAAACCTGATGATGAAGTCTAACAGTTATTGTGGCCGATGCTCTCTGGAATATAGTGGTTTGAGAACCGCCTATAAACATTCAACCCACAACGTCAAAAATTTGCTAAAAAATCAAAACACAAACTTAAATTTGCAAAAAAAAATGGTTATAACATTCTTTGTTAACAATAGCTAGTCTTTTTATGATGATATCAATATGTTTCTACAATAGCGGCCCTGTTTACTATGATAGCGGCTACTTTTTACGATAGTGAGCTTGTTTTGATACAATAGTGTATACTTTTTACGATGGTAGTTACTTTTCTAACCTATTCAACCACATAGGAAATTTTCACTATAGCGATCAATTTTTACTACAACGGTTTAATTACACTATAGTGTGGAGTTTTTACAATAACAATAACCTAACATACTACAATAGCATTCATATCGAAACAATAGCGCTAAAAACCTAAAATTATTGCTATCATCCTAAATTTTTTTGAGCATTAATTACATAAGCAAGAAATGATAAAAAAAAGAATGGAAGGAAGACATACCATGACACCTGCGCCAACTAGCCTCCCAAGTTGATGGATTGCCTCTGCTCTGTGTGGGGCACTTAGAATCCTTGCCATCACAAATCGATAATCACAACAACCTGATCTCTACAGGTGAGAATTCACTAAGGTTAAGAGTGCAAATGAGGGGAAAACAACCCTAATTTTTACCCTAGAACCCCTTCTAGGTCAATTTTGTGAGCACATATGACAATTTGGAATGCTAAACGCGAGCCCTAGGCCTTAATTTTTTGTCCTCTATATATTAGAACTATTCTGGAGCCTTGTCGCGAGCCCAACCAAAAAAGTAATTTTTTTGGCCGTCTCGAGGGGGCAGCCTAGCGTCCTATCATCCTTCTATTGACCACCGAGGCATAGTGGAGCATATTAAATTTTTTCAAATCTTGATCTGAGCATCAAATTCTTTGAAACAATGTAACCAATACTTTGTCTCAAAGAGGGAAAAAATGTAGACATGTAAAAATGACTTAACATATCACACATCATGAATTGCATTTTTCCATCATCGACATCATTATCAATAATATAATTGCATTTAACACCATTTACATCATTAACCCTATTTCTATCTATTAATTGAATAATCCTGCATTATTTAATTAATTCACTATTTCATCATTAATCTAACTTTATTCCTCCTAATTAATTAAATAAACACAAATTATTTAATTATATCACTAATATACCTTATTCATCTAAATTAATTAAATAGTTATCATTAATTATCTAATTAATCCTATTTCCCTCTCCAAATTAAATAATCAATTATTTAATCCACTCAAAATAATGTGTTAATAAATAAACCTTTATTTATTAATTCAAATTTATCTTACACAGTCCTCTCTAAATTAATTAATTATTGAATTAATTAATTACCCTCACATCTTTTTGATTGAATCAATCATGACTACTGATTTCTCACTTTAATTAGTTAACTAACCAATCCCTTTCCACCAATTGCTCAATCCCACTAAACACTCAACCTGATTTCTTCAATCCCATGAATCATTCAATCTAATCTCATTGATTGTTCAATTAAAATCCTTAATTGGATCAATCTGAGAAGTTAACTAATCAATCTATGTTAGAATTTAGTACTTGACATAAATTGCTAAATAAATAAATTAGCATATTATTGTTAATTTATTAAATATAAATAGTTAAATAAATAAATTTAATTTTGGTAGTTATATTCCCATAATTAGTTTCATATGGGATAATGGCTTTATAAAGCTAATACTATGTAATATATTTTAGTGCAATGTGAATGATTGAATTTTGATTCGAGAACAATCTCAATTTTTCTCTCTCATTTCAATATGGTATCAGAGTGGGTTTCTTCTTGGATCGCTCTCTGATCTCTCTCCATTCTTTTGTTTTCTCATAGCAGTGTTTACAATGGTACTGCAGTGAAGACCACGTGCAACTGCTATTGTTTTCTACTATTCTTGCATTTGTCAACAGGTGAGCAATGTAGAACATTTGTAAAACCCTTTTGACTCCATCATTCATCTGTATTTCTTTTCTTTCTCTCGACCGTGTTCATTCTTGCCATTTTTTTACACATCACTCTTTTCACTATTATCATTCCAAAATTTTTAAATTTTTATCCCCCAATCTATTACAAAGGCGTGTTTATTAAAACCTATATCAAGCATTTTGTGTTTTATGCTGCCATCCATTTCTGTGGATGTTGCTATGTTCTTTAGTTGATTTCATCGTGTGTTTATTCATTAAATATTAAGTAGTTTTTGTTACTGTTGAGCGGATGTTTGTGAATACAGTCGATTTCCATTGCTAGTAACTGAGGTGACTACATTATATATTCCTAGTGCTGTATATATTTAGACTTGATTGTTTGGCTCATTATCATTATCGATAAGTATCCTGCAAAGATTATAGTGGCTTGCCATTCATCGAGTCTTGAATATATTTTCATAGAGAAGTTCAAAAATTTAGGGCACACTGGAGAAAGCGAATAAGATACCAAGTCATATCAGGATTACTCTTGAAGACATTTTATATCCAATATTGCTTTGCATTCAATGGTTGGTAATAATGTTTGAAGAGACCGATATTAACTAAAGAAACACCATTCGAGAATCCTGTCAATGCCTGAATCGAAAGAACTCGTGTTGGAGAAATATGAGACTTTCTCATTCAATCCAAGTTGAAAATGTTTTACCAACACCGTTCAAGATCCTGTATTCATCGTGTTGGGTCTATTTATGCTGATCAGAAAACACATGGTATCACCTATTATCTTCCCACACAGTTGTGTTGTATCATAACATATTAATAGCAGTATAGAGATTGCTACCATTGTCGTATTAATCTTCTGGGATGAGAGGAGTTGGTTATTCAAGGACTTGTTGAAGTGGCACATGTTTCTATTGTAAAAAGATAGGACATGTAGTACTAATTTCTAGTTTTCCTCTATGTTAGTACTAAGGGGGGTTGTTAGAATTTAGTACTTGATATAAATAGCTAAATAAATAAATTAACATATTATTGTTAATTTATTAAATATAAATAGTTAAATAAATAATTAACATGCTATTGTTAATTTAATAAATAAATTTAGTTTTGGTAGTATATTCCTATAATTAGTTTCATATGAGATAATGGATTTATAAAGCCAATACTATGTAATAGATTTTAGTGCAATGTGAATGAATGACTTTTGATTTGAGAGCAATTTCAATATTTCTCTCTCATTTCAATAATCTCTTTCCTCTCAACAGTTCTCAACCGTTGATCGTGATCTTTCATTCTTGAATTTTGACTGTTCATATGAAAATCGTAAATCTATAAAACAAACTTCTTCCTTCTAAACAATGATTAGAGAATCTAGAGAATTTGTGTGGAGAGGTCATGTTGAATTGACTATTGAATTCTTAAGAGAAAATACTTACATCTTTGATCACCATTAATATACCTTTTGAAGCTTTTGCACAACAATGGAAGCTTCGTATTGATCTAAGAAATGCAACATGAATACAAATACACTTCGACATGGGATGGTAATATTATAATTCATGAATTCATTTTATGTTTTCTCTTTTATTGTTGCATTGCTTGATGAATTCATTGCTTTATAATTTCATTTCATGAGTAGGTTGGGATTTTTCTTTTTTTTGATCTCATTGATTTGATTTCTATTTCCTTATGCTTAATTTCACCCTTACACCATGTGACTAATACCATGAGCTTACAAAACCATTAACCCCCACATTTACCTTTTGGTATTAAATTTTTCTAACATTAAATATTTTCCCCAATGTGTAACCCCACATTAAATATTTAACACAATGTTAGATAAAACATACAAAGTGTCCCTAATAATGCTAAGCCATGTGATGTACATATCCCTAGATCCTCTAGGTGCACCATCTAATAATAAAATATTATATTATAACATTATGCAATGTGGACAACACGCCTTTTCCTAACACATCCATTAAAGGAAAAACTCATAAATGTGTAGTCATCACACAAGAAGCCCAATAAACACCCCATACTTCATCTGAATATAACATCTTAGATCATCTAGGAAATACACTCATACAAATCTCCACCCTAGAACTTCTTCGTACATCCCCCTCACCTAATGAGAAATCAAGCATATATCAAGATAATTTTCCCAAGAATGATCAAAATCGTCTATCTATGTCTATAAATGATTCATCCCAAAATAATTGCATTAATAATTTTTATAGTCATAATATATCCACCTTATATGATTTCATAATAGGTCACATTAAAGAAGCTTTCCCACAAGAAGCCTCCATATATCACTGCAATCCTTCATCCCTTGAACCTTTGGAACATCAACCCACACCATCCTCATTAAATAACTCATCCAACAATGACACCTTTCAAGATTTTATCCAAGGGCTATCCATGATAGATAATTATTAAATCCAAGATAAACCAATCCTTGATAAAGATCCCACCTCTGATCAAGAAACCCTAGACCAAGTACTATCATTCCATCCATCACTTATCATGCCCACTCTAGAGAACCCTATTCAAAATCCATTACTGCCATGTAAAAATATTAAAGCCATCCAAGATTCCCTTATCCATACCCCATTACTAGAATCAAATATATGTTAAGAGCACAATCTAAAGAATAAACAAGCAAGATCTAAAATTAATCAATATCAAGTTACTCAAATCCTCCCTATAGATGATCCTAATCTTCAAGCTCATCCAATCATTAAACAAGATACCATTCCTCTATAATTCCTTGATGATCCCATCATCACTTTCCATTCCATCCATGATTCTAAAATTAAATTTGATCCCATCCATATTCCAATAATTTGTACTTCTACAAATGAGACACTTTCCTCCCTTGGACACATAGATGATCTTCCCTTTGTTGATCCAAAACTTGGTGATTAGGAAAAATAAGAGTCCTTCTCTTTAGACAACTAAAAATGATAATGCTATAGCTGAATTCATGGGACTTCATGATTCTATCCCAACAAGTGATCACTAAAAGGGTTTTCACATTGATCTTGATGTAATAGCCTATTCTAGGGAAGAATTTGAGTCCTTTAGTCCTAAAACTCATGTCAAAGATATTGATAATTGAAATTGTATGGATTCCATAAATATTATATAGAATGATGAAGCAATGAGCATGAATAGAGAGAATGAACCAATATCATATCAACTTGGATCACTCAATTTTTTCAAAGAATAATTTCTTACTGATGAGAATATAATTTCTATTGATGGTTTGCAACCTTATAAAGATGAGTTCACATCTTATTTCCAAAAAAACACATGTCCTATCACAAACAAAATCTGTTAGAACATGTAGTATCAATGAAAATAATTAGGCCTACATGGACAAGGTATTCTAGAGATAATACAATTTTTTGACAATCCTAAATATGAATGTCTTGGTTGTTCATTGATCAATAAATGTAATGATCTAGTTGTACCTCAATCATACCGAGGGAAACTTCATCTAATGAAAACATCAAAATAACTACCATAAATAGTATTTTTGATAAGGTTTTTTCCAACACTCTGCCCATCCACATCATAAACCATCATTCCCAAATCCTTCAACCCAATAATTGGGACCAACATAAATAAAATCCTTACAAATAAAAATATCAAAATCAAATTTCTGAAGTTAATGAATCCAAAAGTCAAAGTGGACACATAAGTTCAAAATGTATCCCAAAGAAAATTAGATCACATAAAGCATCCAATCTAAATCCAAATTTAATAGTTAGTAAAACTATGAAGACACATAAAAAATGCCTTCCGTCAATCACAAGTGACCACCTCCTTCAAAATAGGATTCAATACCAACACACAAGGTGTATAAAACCATTAGTCCTAAACATACTCCAAATTTGATATCCATAATCTATCGCCCACCATCTCAAATTTGAAAAATAAAAAATCCTATATCTAAACTACCAAATAATTCATCCACATCTCCCATCCCCCTTCAAATCCAACTTCTTTCCTAAAATCCAAAAATTTCAAATCCCACATTCATCATGTCTTGGTAGGAACACTTTATCATAATGAATCTAATGACACTCTATCACAATGTGCACATGTAGATAAAGCCAACCCTAGTATCAAAAAGGAAAATAATAACATCCATGGGCTATATACAAGTGCCTTGATCTTGCAAAAGAAACTCCTCAATATAGGACATTATTGGCATATTATGATAGTAACATATACATCAGCACCATCAAGTGGTCTTGTATAGTTGATGATCATTCAAAAAGAGAAAAAAAGTTAAAAAAATTGTCCAATGGTGAAAACCACTTTGGTGACACTTCGGGAAAGTACCATGGTGAAAACCTATTTATAGTAAAGATAAATAATCCTTCCAATAGTTAAAACCATTATTATGACACTTTGGACAAGTAACATGATGAAAACCCATTCATGGGTGTCATGTGTAAAATCAATTATCTATGTATACCATTCTATTTGGGAGCATCTCATATCATCCATCATGCTATTTTATCTTAACATCACTATCCATCCAGTCAATTCCATTCCATTTTCATCCATCTTCTCTATCCATCTTGATCTTGAAAAAACTAGGGGCATATACTTTTAAACATGATTTTGGAAAACTCTTGACATGGTCATTTATTTTTGACCACATACCATCCCATGCCATGCCATCACCTACATAGCCTTATCCAACCCCTTATCTTGGATTAAATATGTTATCCTATTATGAGATAATTATTGGAAGTAAAATCACTTATTCTAGACCCATCTACATAATAATTATCCCCCCAAATCCTCAACTATTTGTTTCCATTACACTATTCCATTCATATGCTAATAGTGTCCCATACCTTGCAAAACAATGGGGGCAAGTGCTTACATCTTTTTTTGAAATAAATTTTGATATATGTCTTCTAGCTCACTTAGTGATTTGGATAGCTTCCATGAAAATAAACATAATTTTTTTGAGAATTTTCCACCATCTCATGAATATTTTGTTTTCATCAAACTATTCTCCATCACCCACAATCCAAACAATCCTCATCAATTTCATCTTGCCATACACTTCAACTTAATATCAAACCATCTAATTTTTTTTCCTAGCCTTACTATAAATCTTGATTCAATTTTATCCAAACTATCAATATTGAGATTTTCCCTTCCAAATCATCACATTATTCTTATCATTAACAAGACAATCAGGTTGTGCTTTATTTCTATCATAAAAAAATTATCATTATCATCAATCAATCAATCAAAACAATTAACTTTAGCTTGGCTAGCGACAAGATCTCAAGTGGTCTTTGATATCCCTACACATTCATCTCCTTTCATCCCTCAACATTATCATTATCATCATATTAATAATTTTATCATTATCATTATCATTATCATTATCATTATCATTATCATTATCATTATCATTATCATTATCATTATCATTATCATTATCATTATCATTATCATTATCATTATCATTATCATCATCATCCCATCCATGGCTCAATGGATGCATCCTTCCTACAACAGGTGTAGTCCAATATCAACACACCCTTTTGGAAAGAGATATGATTGTAAAATTGTTTTATTAGTTGGTATTTTGATGCAAAGGAAGGTGGAGGTTTTCAATCCAACCGCAATTCAACCAACTTCTCAATTTAGAAACCCTAACTTGGTGTCTTGCTCACAATTCCTTCATATTTCCTTATAACACATCAAACAATGAATTTTCACCATATATTTTCAAGAACATCTCAAACCAACAATTGAATTACTATTCCAGATACCCTTTATGCTCTTTTTCAACATATCAAATTTTTGGATGGGCTTGTTTTGTAACAACACCGTTTAAAATAGACTACGACACTGCCCTTAAGCCCAATTAGGCATGTTTTACAAATCAACTTCTAGGTAAAATCTCTCCCAATCAAAAAATTCTATTCTAGGACTTCAACCAGGTCACATGGGGTCTAAATCACCAACTTTTATCAGCCAAAATATTAATAAATTCATCAATCAAAGAAACCTTACTTCTACATACACTCCTCAGCTTAATACATTGAGATATTAGGCTAGGGCTCGATCAAACACTGCCCTACCTCCATCCTCTACATGTACAAACCTAAAAAACATGAAAAACACCCTATCTAATGCCACTTCACCAATTTGCAGAGATTTTTATTGGTGGAATGGTTTAATATGCCATTTTTTCACTCAAACCCTCTTAACTTAGGGTTTTCAAACCACTTTCAATAAAATAGCGCTAAAATCCTTCAAACCTTATGAAATTAGTTCAAACCAAATCCAAAACATAGTTAATTCATTCCAACATCAAATCCAATGCACCTCAGGTCATTAATACATAGTAAAAAACTGTACAAAGTGTTGTAGCAACAAAAATACACAAGAAATTATAGAGAAATAGAGATTTCTTATTGCTTGTCCTTCAAAAACAACTCCAAAACCTTGCCTCGAACTCCTCAAGGCCTATTTATTTTTTTTCAACCAAAAACCAATGGTACCAACTACTTTTGAATAACTTGACCTTTCACCTTCCAAAACAAGCCAAAATTACAAAGTTGCATTGCAACTTTTTACAACATTTGCAACAAAATGACAACTTTATCTAAAACTAACCCCATGAGACTCAAAACATTAAATATGGTATAAATATACCTTATTACATTAAATATGACTCACAAAACCAAAAAACCCAACATTAGACCCTATGTACAAAATGAAGCTAGGTTCCCCTACACCATACACTCGGGGAGAATAGAATCTCAAGCTCCACTTGAGATTAACTCTTGAACTATTGTGCCATGCTTCTTAATGTACTCCTCTGTCATCCATGTTGCATCTTCATGAGGGAGACCTTTCCATTTCACTAGGTATTCATTATACACCTTATGCCTAGTTCTTTTTGCTTCCTTTGTGTCCAAAATGCTTTCAAGTTTTAATGGATGACTTGGTGGTAAGTCCTTGACCCAATCTTCATCTTGTACTCATGATGTACCTACTTCTTTACCTGTAATCATAGATAATTTAAAAGGATAAAGGTAAAAAATATTGAAAATTGGAGAGATAGCCACTCTAGAAGGGAGTTCTATCTCATAGGCATTTGCACCAAATTTGTGGACCACCCTGCATGGCCCAATCTTCTTCATCTACAACTTTGTATATTTCCCCTTTAGTATCCTTTCTTTCCTCAAATGAGCCAATACCAAGTCTCCCACTTTGAATTGAACATCTCTCTTCTTTAAATCTGCATGTTGCTTGTACTTTTCCACACTCTTTTGAAGATTTTCTTTCACTTGCTGATGTATATCTTTCATTGCAACTGCAAATTCCTCTCCTTCAACACTCCTCTCCATACCAATCAAATCTTTGAGCTCAAACACTCCCCTTGGTTTCAATCCATATACAATTTCAAATGGGCTCTTTCCAACACTTCTATTGATAGAGTCATTATATGCAAACTTAGCTTGTGGAAGAATGAGATCCCATTGTTGTGAATGCTCTTTTTTCAAACATCTGAGAAGATTCCCAAGGCTTCTATTGACAACTTCAATTTTCCCATTTGTTTTTGGATGATAGGCAGAGCTAAATGTCAAGTTTGTTCCCAATTTCTTCCAAAGAGTTCTCCAAAAGTGACCTACAAACTTGCTATCCCTGTTAGACACAATTGTCAATGGTAACCCATGAATTTTGACCACCTCCTTGAAAAACAACCCTACAATGTATGAAGCATCATTTGTGCATTTGCATGGTATAAAATGAGCCATTTTGCTAAATCTGTCAACAACAACAAATACATTATCAAATGTCCTCTGAGTTTTGGGTAAACCCAACACAAAATCCATGTTGATGGATTCCCATGGCCTATTTGGAATTGGAAAAGGCTAGTAAAGACCTACATTTGTACTGGAACCCTTGGATTTTTGACAATCTACACAATTTTCAACAAAATTTCTGATATCACTTTGCATCTTTGGCCAATGATAATACCTTCTTACCTACTCCAAAGTTTTTTCCACACCAAAATGACCCCCTAAGTTGCCACAATGCTTCTCTTTAAGAAAGTTAGTCCTCATAGAGCATTTAGGAATATATAATTGAGCACCCTTAAACAATAAGCCATCTTGTATCAATAAATTAGAATATTCCTCATGGAAAGTGCCATTGAACTGATTACAAACAACATAAACATCCTTGAAATCATCATCTCCTTCATACATACCTTTCAAAGCATCAATACCTACACTTCAGAGTTGAATTTCTTGCACCAACATTTGTCTTCTGCTCAAAGCATCTGCCACCTTGTTTGACTATCCTTTTTTGTGTTTTATGCTGAAAGTGTAGTTTTGTAGGTACTCCACCCACTTCACATGTTTGTGGCTGAGCTTGTCTTGGCTATTCAAGAAAATTAAAGCATGATTGTTAGTAAAAACAATAAACTCTTTAGGAAGGAGATAATGTCTCCACTTTTTCAACTTGAACCATGGCATACAATTCCAAGTCATAAGAAGAGTACTTTTTCTTTGCTCCATTAAGTTTTTCACTGTAAAAATGCTATAGGTTTTCCCTCTTGGCTCAAGACTGCCCCAATTACATACCCACTTGCATCACATTCAATTGTGAACACCTTGTTAAAATCTGGTAAAGCTAAGATGGGTTGCTATGTTATTCTTTGTTTCAAATATTGAAAGCCTTTTTCTACCTCATCATACCACACAAACCTTTTCCTTTTATCCCCTTTGATTGTATCAATAATGGGAGAACAAATATGACTGAAATTCCTTACAATTTTTTTGTAGAAACTAGCAAGACTGTGGAAACTTCTTACCTCACTAACTAATTTTTGGAGTAGGCCAACTGAGAATTGCTTCCACCTTACTGGGGTCCATCTTCAAAGTGCCTTTTGAAATCACAAAACCAAGATAAACCAAATCCTCTTTCATGAATTCACACTTTTTCAAATTGATCATCAACTTTTCTTCATTCAACCTCTTCAACACCATGTCCAAATGCTGCAAGTGTTCTTCTTTAGTCTTGCTAAACACAAGAATATCATCCAAGTATACTAGTTCAAAATTACCTATGAAAGGCCTCAAAAATTAATTCATTAGTCTCATAAAAGTGCTTGGTGCATTTGAAATCCCAAATGGAATTACCATCCATTCATACAACCCCTCTTTGGTTTTAAAGGTAGTTTTCCACTCATCCCCTTCTCTTATTCTAATCTAGTGGTAGCCACTTTTGAGGTCAATCTTTGAAAAGCAACAAGCTCCTCCTGAACAATCTATCAAATCCTCCATTCTAGGTATGGAAAACCTATACTTTATAGTGATCTTGTTAATTTCCCTTGATTCGGTGCACATTCTCCAATCTCCACCTTTTTTCGGTGCCAAAACAGTGGGGACAACACATGGACTTAAACTTTCCCTATGAGACCCTTGCCAAGCAATTCTTGAATTTGTTTCCTTGTTTCTTCATTTTGTTGAGGATTCATCATGTATGTAGCCTTATTGGGTAGGTTTTCTCCTGGTATAAAGTCTATATGGTGGCTCACATCCCTAATAGGCGGCAAAGAACTAGGGAGCTCATCTACAACAATGTCTTGGTACTTGTTCAACAAGGTTTGTACTTCTTTAGGCACATCTTCAAGACTTATTGCTGTCATAATAGATTTTGGTTTGATTAGGATTGCATAACCTTTTCCACCTTCTTCTTTCATGGTTTTCAAGAATTCTTTTTCCCCAACCAACATGACACTTGACCCAACTTGTGTATCTACATTTTCATCTTGCAAAGGGGTGAGGGTAAATGAAACTCCATCTTTTTCAATCACATATGTATTTTTCTGTCCATCATGTTTTTCTTTTTTGTCATACTACCAAGGTCTTCCTAATAGCATATGACAAACATCCATTGGGATGATGTCACACAATATCTTGTCTCTATACCCCTAAATATTGAATTCAACCCATGTTTGCTCATTCACTAGGACTTGTTGACCCTTATTCAACTAGGATACCTTATAAGGAGTGGGGTGAAGAATTCTTTTCATCTTTAAATTTTCAACAATCTCCAAAGAAACCAAATTCTCAGTAGAACTGAAATCAACAACAACCTTACATACCTTGCCTTAAGATTTGCAAGTGGTTCTAAACAACGACTTTCTTTGTGGAGACTCCTTCACCATAGGGACCTTAAGCAATGTTCTTCTCATCATTAGGGATTCTCCAACCTCTAGAGCAACATGCTGAGAAGGAGAGTCGACACTCTCACAATATTCCTTTTGCACCAACTATGTTCTCCTTTCACCACCATGTGATGTAGAAGGTTGTTTCTTTGAGCACTTCCATGTTTGATGGCCGAATTGATTACATTGATAGCATCTTCCTGAGAATGTGCTTGAACCTCTACTATTTGATCTCCTACCTCTAAAACCACCTCTTGACTTTGAACTTTGATATTGATTGCCACTTGTCTCACCTTGTGCTTTTTGTGATTGTCCTCTTTCTCCAAATGTTCCTCTGCCCCTAAAGTTATTTCCTTTGCCTCTACTTTATTTTTCCTACCTTCTTTTCAACTTCTTTTTTGCCCTAACAACCAATTGAAATCACTCTCCCATCATTCTAGGGGTGGCAAGAATCAATTCATCATGGATATTGAACCTTAACACATTCATATAACTTTCTATATTCTCAACTTCATCCTCAACATGACCTACTCTAATGCTCAATTTATGAAACTCCTTTGTATAGGCCATGCCATCCATTCCTTTTTGCTTGAGATTTTGTAGCTTTCTAAAAGTTTGGATTGCATAGTCACCAGGTAGAAATTGACCCTTGACTTTGGACACCATCCTATCCCATGAATTGATTTTTTATTATCCCTTCTTCACTCTCTCTTCCTGCACATAGTTCCACCAAGTTAGGGTAGGGCCTTTCAACTTAGTTTTAGAAAATTTCACCTTTTATTCATCTGCTACCTCCTTGTATTAAAAATAATTGTCTAGTGCATCAACCCAATCCAACACCTCTTCACTATCCATCTTCCCACCATACATGGGAAATTCCATCTTCACTTCAGGAGTATCTCCCTTTACAACCTTCAACATCTTAACCATCCTCATCTCTTCAAGATCTAACTCTTGCTCTTGGGATCCTCCTTGAGGGTTTTCATTCTCACCCTCCTCCTCTTGGCCACTCTCATCTATAGTGGCCTTACCTCTTCTTTGGTTTGTTTCAAGTTCTGCAAGTCTAGCTAAAAGAGATTCTTGAGACTCCTTCATCAATCTTATTTCCCTAGCAATGACTACATTTCCCTTTGGAGGCATCTTGTTGCCTTCAAATTGCAAATTTTCCTCAAATGACCAAAACCTATGCTTTGATACCAATTTGATGCAAATCAGGGTGGAGGTTTTCAATCCAATCACAATTCAACCAACTTCTCAATTTAGAAACCCTAACTTGGTGTCTTGTTCACAATTCCTTTAGATTTCCTTCTAACACATCAAACAATGAATTTTTGCCATATATTTTCAAGAACATCTCAAACCCACAATTTAATTACTATTCTAGATACCCTTTATGCTCTTTTTCAACATACCAAATTTGTGGATGGGATTGTTTTGTAACAACACCCTCTAAAATAGACCGCTATGTTGCCCTTAAGCCTAATTAGGTCTGTTTTACAAAGCAACTTCTAGGTAAACTCTCTCACAATCACAAAATTCTATTCCAGGACTTCAACTAGGTCACATGGGGTCTAAATCACCAACTTTTATCATCAAGAACATTAACAAATTCATCAATCAACAAAACCCTACTTCTACCTACACTTCTAAGCCTAATACATTGAGATATTAGGCTAGGGTTTGATCAAACACTGCCCTACCTCGATCCTCTACATCTACAAACCTAAAAAATATGAAAAATACCCTATCTAATTCCATCCCACCAATTTGTAGAGATTTCTATTGGTGGAATGGTTTAATATGCCATTTTTTCTTTCAAACCCTCTTAACTTAGGGTTTTCATACCACTTTCAGTAAAATAGTGCTAAAATCCTTCAAACCTTATGAAATTAGTTCAAACCAAAACCAAAAAATAGTTAATTAATGCCACCATTGAATTCGATGCACCTCATATTATTAATACACAAGAAATTACAACAAAAATACATAAGAAATTACAGAGAAATAGAGATTTCTTATTGCTTGTCCTTCAAAAACAACTCTAGAACCTTGCCTTTAACTCCTCAAGGCCTATTTAAATTTTTTTCAACCAAAAACGAATGGTCCCAACTAATTTTTGAATGACTTGATTGTTCACCTTCCAAAACAACCAAAATTGGAAAGTTGCATTGCAACTTTTTAAAACATTTGCAACAAAATGACAAATTTATCTAAAATTGACCCCATGAGACTCAAAAAATTAAATATGGTCTAAATAGACCTTATTACATCAAATATGACTCAAAACACCAAAAAACCCAATATTAGACCCTATGTACAAAATGAAGCTAGGTGCCCTTGCACCATCTTTTCCTTTTTTATTTAACTTTTTGTTTCATTCCAATGCGTACTCAAAACCACCTTGATATTTTAATATCTTGGTGTGTTTAGAGGAGCATGGAATCAAGCATGGTTATTATTTAATAATCTTGTGTTTGTGTAATATTCTTGTAACATGACAAAGGAAAATACTTATTTTTTGTTAATTGAGGTGGATTCTTGCATAAATAATCATTCTTTTCATATAAGTTCATTTCATAATTTCTGTACACTAGAACTATCATGCTTTAAGTATTACTTCCTCTATACATTTTTAAAGTATAACCAAATCAAATCACCTTTTTATTTCATATTCACTATCCATCTCATTACCTACTTATAGCTTTCACTATTTGATATTTGATCAACAAAATTCATTCATTCTTCATTATCCTACATTTCACTTCATTTCTTCTTCCATACTAACTCATATCCATCCCAAAACCCTATTTTTTCATGCCTACACCCTAATATTTTCCATTCTCTTCATTCCATCAAACTTCATCCTCATTTCTTTTCCTTCATTCAATTATATTTTTTACCACTAATCCACTAAAACTAGCCTATTTTCCTATCATGAGCTCTACTAAGAAATTATTTTCCCCAACCAATATCTTGAGGGGGAAACCTACCTCCATCCCTTGGTCCACTGGGGCACACTAGGGAACACCATCACCATTTTTTTTTATACCAACATTATATCCTTGAAACAACACAATGAACACATTATCTCAAAGAAGGGAAAATGCAAACAACTAAAAATGACTAATAGATTTAGTCTCATCACTTTATCATTTATCATCAATTCCCATGTAAATATTAATTAAATAATTAATATTATTTAATTAAGCTAACACATCATCCAGATTAATTAAATAATTTAAAATTATTTAATTAATTCATCATTTTCTCTCATCCACATTAATTAAATAATTTTTAATTATAATTAACCCATATATGAATTCTTTTATCCATTATAATTAAATAATTTTGATTATTTAATTAACCAACATTTCCTCTATAATTTTTTTTTTTTTTTAGACTGTAGGAATCGGGTAGCACGACCCATATAAACTGCAGTGCGCCTGGTAAACTTTTTAACCTGATCGGCAACGCTGGTGTGACACACCCTCCAGTACCACGGGGGTGGGGGAGACTAGACCTCATGACCAACCTCCTGCAACAGGAAAGATTTAGCCAACCGAGCTAGGGCCCCAACCCAACATTTCCTCTATAATTAAATAGAATAATACAATTTATTTATTTTAATTCTTCTAAAAATAAATAAAATGAATATTTTATTTATTTTCTAGTAATATCTTCTCCTCATGCACTTAATAAAATAAATTTATTTATCTAATTCTATTAATATTCTCCTAAGTTAGTCAACTAAAAAAGCACATTAGTTCACAGAGTCACTCTCACTTCACTCATCCATGTAGTTAGTTCGCTCATCCATGCAATCAATTAACTTATAATCAAGCCCTTCATCATGACACATGTCACTTGCACGCTCATCATGCTAGCTCAATCAATCTCATCCATTAATACTTCAAATCATCCTCCATTTTTTATCAATATTAGATGAAAGCCATAAATCAACCATCATTCTAAGCTATCAAATGATCCACAAAATTTGAGAAATATAGTCTATCATTACATCCATTTTTCTATCAAGGTTATGCTTAGGTTTGAAGAGCAATCCACACATCAATATCTTTGCAACATTATCACATATAATAGAGTAAGATTGAGGCATTTTGTGGAGGTATCAATTGAGTTAATTATTTCATTTGATTTTATTTGTTTGTTCTCACACTCTATTGAAGTAGTTATTGAATGTTGAATTGGGTATTTGCATTTAATTATTCTCATTTTTAGTTTCAACATTTTAATACACTCACAAGAGGAATTTTTTGGTGTCTTTAGAATGTAGTATGGGGATAGAATTGATCTAAAATTTACCATCCATGAGCTCACCACCATCAAGAAGAGTATCAATGAGACAATCACAAATTTCAATAGGAGATTCATCCTCACCATGAGAAAGTTAGCTCAACATTTCAAACCTAATGAGTCAATGTGTCTTATATTGTACTATGGTGCATTTGATTCAAAAATATGATATTTCTTAAGAGATAAGAGTCCTCAAACCCCTAGGGAGGCATATGTTGCTACTATAAACATTGAAATCAATATGAGGGCATTTGGTAAGCAATTGAAAAGAGTGGACGTGAAGTTGTCACAACCAAATAAGGTTGTTACATAGAAACCCCTCTAAAATGAGGATAAGTTGGACAAGCTAATGGGTGCTATGAACTGTCTTACAAGGTGGAACACAATGAGAAAGGGTTACCACCTCATGGAACATATACACACTTTAATGAAGCACAAAGGTTATACAACACACCTTACAACGATGATTGGTCCAAAAAATCACAATAGCACAATGGAAGGCCTACTCAAGAGCATGTGAATTTCAAGCAACAAGACAATAACATATAAGATCCTTTGACCAAATAAAATGTGGATTATCAAGATGATAATATGTGGTGGTACTTTTTTTTTTCCTTCCACATGATTCTTTCAATCGTGTTGTTACACTCTCTATAGATAAAAATGAGGAGTTTTCAAATGATGAGAGAGGTCTAGAGTACTCTAAAGAAAATATTGACCAGTTTGATGTATTGGTCCATAATTATATAGCTGATTTGATTTGTCTTAGTAGTTCTAGTTGGATTGATTAGATTCTTCAAGTTGATGGTTATCTAGGTTCACATCCATATTAGTTACCAACTTATTATTTTGAACACATGAGATATCTTATGCAATAGAGGAACAATAGAAATAGACCTTCTAGTGAGGATATGAAGGCCCTCACTAATGCCACTTTGGTGCAGGCCCAAAGTGGTATTTACTTGAGAAATATAATTGTTTCAGTACACACATAAAATATTGACAAGAAAAATGTGGTGATACAAAGTGTTGACACTAGTAAACAAAAGGGGAATGTTGATAACATACATCATATTCTAGAAAAGAAGGCTATTGATAAAAGAAAAAAATCCAAAAAATCCAAAAAATAAAAAGAAATACATCCCCAAGACTCAGTGCCCAATGGCGCAAGTAAAGGATGCTATTATTTTTGGAGACAAGATTGAAAATGAAAAAGAGTCTAAGAAAGATAAAAGTGAAACAACACACCAAGTGCTTGTAGATGTCCAAGATGGAAGGGAGATAAGAGGTAATTAGGTTATGTTTCCTTCTAGTCAGATGGTCTCATGCATACCAAATTCCAACATGGTTACCATAGCTCCAAACACACCTCTTCCATAATACACCTCGATTAATATGGGATTAATTTTGAGTCAAATAGGAGTTGTATTTCCTCTTTCTAAAGCTCTTAGAATCCTCAAACATAATGAATGGGATTTGTATTTTATTTATGAGGTTGTACAAGAACCACCAACCAATACTCCAATTGAAGAACATAGAAAGTGGAGGATACTGTGGAGGAATGTCTTAGCACTTTAGTGGTGAATATCTAGTTGACTGTTGATCCCTTATATGCTACATTAATTATCAATGGATGGCTTCTTCATAATTGTATGCTTGATTTAGGTGCCTAGTAATTTCATGCGACTTGAGGTAATGAATGACTTTGGTTTAAAAGTGTCAAATTCCTGTGGTAAGTGTTTTTCCTTGGACTCTAGAGAAGTTAATATCATTGGACGAGTAAGTGATGTCGAGGTTTGACTTGTTTCTTAAACAAAGTTTTCTTGATGGACATTATTGTGGTTGACTATCCTCCTAAATGGAGAATTTTGATATCATACATGTGGGAAGCCTCCATTGGTGGAAGCATACAAATGGATCTTCCATATGCCACCATCCCATTGCATGGTGAGAATGTGAGGTTGGATAGAGAACATATATTTTAATAAATTAAAGATATCTAAAAGTCTCCCAATTAGATAATTTTTTTTAATACTAGCATTGATCATGTGATTGGGTATTGTGATGAGGAAACTTCCCCTATTTCACAAAATGTTGAAAATGACATAGAAGATGGTCTTTGAACCATGTTATTTTATGGAGCTTTCTCAAGAAAAGGTAATGGTGTAGGTGTTGTGTTGATATCTCTAGATGGTGAGAAACACAAATTTTCATTCAAACCAACCTTTCCATTTACTAATTGTAGACACTTGAAAATAGACTAACATTTCTCGACACTATATCGCATTAATTATTCTTCAAATTTTAATTAAATAATGTTATTATTTAGTTAATTTAAATACCATCTCCTATTGTTAAATAATTTTTAATTATTTAATTATTATTAAATGCTCCCTCCACTATTAATTAGATAATTTTGTATTATTTAATTAATTCACATTATTATTTATTATTCCATGATTAATTAAATAAATTTCATTTATTTAATTAACTCACCAATTATCCCTATCCTTCTTAAATAATTAAATAAATCGTTATTATTTAATTAATTATTTATTTCCCACTTCCCAAATTAAATAATTATTTTTAATTATTTAATTCTTAATATTATCCAAATTAAATAGACTTATTTATTTTACTTTTATTTCCACCTTATACATGTAAACAATAATTAGTTCATTTAATTATTAAATACTCATGCATATTCCACCTCACCAAATGATCAAGACTTACTCTTAGTCCACTCATCAATCAAATCCACTTCACTCCCACTCACTTTGAGTTCACTAAGCAATCAATTCAGTCCACTAATTGTCAACCTAAATTATCACTCAAAACAATCCTCTTTGTTGATCCATACAATAAGTTACCTAAAATCATGCAATCACTTAATTGTCCATCAATTCCTCTCATCAATCTCAAACTATTGAGCTTTTCAGGATCTCCTTTGATCTGGACTGTCGACCAATATCACCAAATATCTATACATTGAACCATCCTATCATTCATTCTTCATCTAAAATCATGTAGAGAAACTATACTCGAATTGTTACAATGCTTTATTTCTGCAGAGGAGGAACTTAACCTAACAAAACTTGACTACATTTACACCCTTCATATAATTGTTCATCTCAAACAATGCCTAAAGGCTTCCTAATGCACATTGAAACATGGGAACAACACCCTAATGACATTCAAAATTGAAGACAACATGTAACATGGAAGTATTGGTTTTCTTAGACTTGTTTCAACACATCCTATGGGTTCCCAAACATTCATAGCCCCAAACAAGTGAGTAACACAACGATTCATGCAAATAAGGACTTGCTGCCACTAGGTGCATCTGGACAATGACATCAAACAAAGGAATGAACAAATTTTCATATGAATTCTTGGATTGTGCAGACCTCTTACAACATACCACAATGATTCTCTATCCTTCCACTAGCAAACAATGCATAGATTTGTCAAAACAATAATGAACCTAGGGTTTTAGGATTGTCTCCCTGTAATTTTGCATACACAGTCAAGCATATCTTCTTCACACGTGAAAAAAATGAGTCATACTTGTTGGCCTCCTCTAATGGTTTAATAACTAAGCCCCTAGAGCTATGGCTTAGAGATTAAACATCTGCACTAAGTAGCTATCTTACTCATCATGAAGGTGCATTTCATCATCAACCCAGGGATGTAAACTTGAAATGGCTCAGCATTGTATGTGCACTAGGACTTTACTGAAGTCATCCATAAACTAGAAAAGAAAAAGTACTAGAAACAAAATGCTGGAAAGAAATCAACTTGAGCACTGAGCATGAATCAACAACTACACTAAGAATTAACAACTGAACTGGAAATGAAAGATAGAAATAGAAATCTTAGCAAATAGACAGGAAACTACTCTATCTTCCTTGGTTGTAGGAACAGTCACATAACAAAATTCCAGTGGCTGTAGGAATAGGAAATTGCCGAAACTAAAACTAATTATTGAACATAAAATAACTTTTAAACTAAGTGGGTGGAATTCTCACCAAATGGGCCCCCTTGAGTAAGTCTTCCTTAAGCTAACTTACTTGTAGCAAATTAGAATATCATATTTTTTCTTGAAAACATGATTACAAAATTTTAGTAATATGACTATATTGCTAAAATTGGAAAATGCAAGTATAATCTTAGAACATCCAACCTTATGAAAAGGGGCATCTGACCATTATTTATATAGAGAAAAACTTCTAATTAACCCTAACTACCTAAGCAATCAACTCCATCAAAATAGGAGGATGCCATTTATTGAAAGCATAGAAAAGAGAGGGAGGATGTTATGCATGCACCAAATTTGGTCAAAGCAGACTTGCCCCAACAAGAATCTAGCACAACACAGTCCCTATATTTTCTCAACAAACAAACATGACCATTAAAAGGTAATTACAATCTTTCATTTGAATTAGGAATTTCCCTCCATTGAGAGTTTTCCCTCCTTCAACCTCTTAATGGCTACCTTTTTGATTCTCTTGGAAACTGACCAACTGCTAGGAGTTTCTTCCACTTTGCAAGCTTCATTGACATCATCATCTTAGTGTAAACCTGCATAATGACATTAGCACACACAAATAATTACATATCCACAATTACATTAAAGTAACATCCATTCAACCACATCTAAAAAATTAACATAGATAATTCACATAGCACATTAATGTCATTAAAGGTCACAAGGATAAACTTATGCACAAGGTTTATGGTTTTAAGGAAATAAGATGGAAAATGTCAACAACCAAGTGCTAAAGTCTATGGTATAAACAATAAATATATAATAAACCCTATCAAAATTGAGCCATTAATTGGACTCATCAGTACTCTTGTAGGAATGTGGATAGGCATGGGACAGAGCTTTCCACCAGTTTTCATGATTTTTGGATGGTGGGAACTTTTCCCACAACTTGTTTATGCTCCTTGGAAACCCTAGGTAGGGTTTAGACCTGTTACCACCAAAATTGCAATATCTTGCACAAAACTGAATGAAATTCTACCAAACAAAAATAATTAGAAAGCTAGAACCACCCTTCAACTTCTCCAAATAGTTTTAGGACCATACCAATATGTACTAGTCTATACAATGCAAATCACAGTCTATTTTCATAGAAAAATGCAAGAAGGAATGTGCAAAATGAAGTGTTTTTAATTCAAACTCCTCTCCAACCTTCTTTGGTAGGTGTACATGCATTTTGCATTGAATTCCAATCATTGGAAACTTCCCAACCAACTAATAACCTCTTGGTTAAAAATAATGATTTTTTTTACAAGTTTTGCTTGACAAGAATGACAACATTTTGCAAATTTTACAACTTTTAACAACATTGCACCCAAACATCCCAAAATGGTCCTAAATGAAAAATACAAGCAATTTCTATTGCAATGCAGGAAATCCACCATCAACAAGTTAGGGAGAAACTTCAACATAGTGTTGACAAATACAAGCAAAGGGAAGATATGAAGAGAAGAGAGGTTGATTTCAAAGTTGGGGATTTGGTTTTAGCCCATCTCAAGAAAAAGAGATTTCCAAAGGGTCAATACTTCAAGTTATAGATGAAAAAGATAGTGCCTTGTAAGATTGTGCATAAATTTGCAAACAATGCATATGAAATTTAGTTACCTGAGGGAGTTGACATTTCACCTATATTCAATGTTTCTGATTTCTACCCTTTCAAAGGGGATGTTGTTGTAGATGATGGAACAGGTTCACAATCATTCTCAAATGTTTAATGGGTCCAAAATCTTCCACCTAACAGACCTATGGAGTTGGAGTGTATCATTGATACCAAGGAACTCAAGAAGACAAGGAACAAGGCATATCTCCAATACTTGGTCAAGTGGAAGGGTCTTCCCATTGAAGATGCAACATGGATGATTGAAGCAGTCATTCTCAAGCATGGTTGTACCGTTGCAGACCTTCATTCAAGTGGAACTTGAATTCTTTCTCTCTGGGGAGTATGATGCAGGGGAATCCTTTGATGCACCTTTGATGCACTTTATTTTCATATTGAAAAAATTTGAATTTTGGTTTTTTTTGGGTCAATAAGGCCATTTAAGACCATTTAGGGTCATTTAGGACCATTTTGAGATGTTTGGGTGCAATGTTGTTAAAAGTTGTAAAAGTTGAAAAATGTTGTCATTCTTGTTAAGCAAAACTTGTAAAAGTTATTTTTATTGTTAACCAAGAGGTTAGTGGTCACTTGGGAAGTTTCAAATGATTGGAATTAAATGTAAAAGTCATGCACACCTGCCAAAGAAGGTAGGAGAGGAGTTTTAATGAAAAACACTTCATTTTGCACGTTCCTTCTTGCATTTTTCTATGAAAATAGACTGTAATTTGCACTGTACAGACTAGTTCAAATTGGTACGGTCCTAAAACCATTTGGAGAAGTTGAAGGGTGGTTCCATATTATCAATGCTTTTTGTTTGGTAGAATTTCATTCAATTTTGTGTAAGATATTGCAATTTTGGTGGGAACAGGTCTAAACCTTACCTAGGGTTTCCAGGGAGAATAAACAAATAATAGGCAGAGTTTCCACCATCCAAAAATCATGAAAATTGGTGGAAATATTTTTCCCATGCCTATCCACATTCCTACAAGAGTACAACTCATGTTTTTCACATGTGAAGATATGCTTGACTGTGTATGCAAAATTGTAGGGAGACAGTCCTAAAACCCTAGGTTTATTGTTGCTTTGACAAATCTATGCACTATTGTAACGCTCGAAAAACATACACATTCCAAAATAAAAGAATTTCCATGATCAATGCACATCATACATAACATTTATTTCCAAGCGTACTCAAAGGCGGGTTCATTAAAGATACTTAGTACATATAAAATTACTTCATTATTATTTCAAAATAACTTCATACATTAAGGAGATACTATGTATATCTACACAAGGTCGTGCCTTTACCAAAACTAGCCTTAAAGGCTTACACATGAATCATCATCATCTCAACAAGACATGTAAATTCAAATAATGTAAAACAAATTAAGGAAGTAACAAGTACACAAATGCATCCACAAAGATACCATAACACAAAGATTTTCATGAGTGGAAAACCCTTGTAGGGATGAAAAATCACTCGTATAAAGTGCCTCACTGGCTTAATGAAATGCCTCATTGGCTACAAAATTTCAATAGTTACAAGATGCCTCATTGGTAATGAGCATATTGTCTCATGACCATTCACTACATATTTCATTACACATGTCTGACTAGCAAATTCATCAACTACAGAGGATCACTCTATTCCTTTACATATCATTTATCTAGAGCTGGACTCTTTCACGTATAGGTATGTCAATTAATAACCCCATTGTTTTGCATATAGTTTTACAAGATTTTCTTGTATTTCCTAATTCCTCAATATCCAATCAACTTTCAAGAATTAATAGATCATGAGCTAAATGATACACATAATTCATGAATCTTCTCCATACAATCAACTCATGAGAGGCACACATTTTCCAAAACGCTCCTATAGACAAGGAGACATTATGGATTTACCAATACTCTAATGAAGATAATATTTTAACGCACATAATAAATAACACCATTCAATGAGCAATTGCAATCAATAAACAAGATTCCTTAATTATCATTCAAGGGATATACTATGAAATCTATGCTTCTATAATCTTTTAGAACAAGCATAAGGAACTTTTTTGACAAGAAAGGTAAATATAGACTCACATCTCTTTCGTTCATGCATTTAATATTTAACATGCACATGGATCTCTAGGATATTTACAACTTCATGCTTTAAATAAAGATCATTCCTCTTAGATCTAAATAAACATTTCATGCTCAACATATTTATGCATAAATGACTAAATTTAACTCTTCATATGAGCTACTAAGCAATTAGAGCATACAACAGAGCGTACATGTATTATAAATACATCATCCTAAATAATTTATGAAACTTCATAAAAAATACTAATCATGTTATTAATATACAAGAGGATCAACTATGGAGAGATTTCCAATCCCTAGTTTATGTGTTTAGACCTATCAAGTTAATTCCTTCACTAGATCGAGGATTTACAATAACATCCCAATATAGAATTAGGGCATTAATTAGGCATTAACATAGTAAGGTATCTCTAGGGTATGCCACTTAACTACACTTTTCCTTTCCCCTTTAACACTTCCCTCTAAATATCACTTTCAAAATTGATCTTATTAAGTTAAATAAATATTCATTTCTATCATAAACAAGCAAAAGAATAAAAATACTATAAGCCCATTAACTCCACAAAAATCTCTTTAAAACTTAATATACTAAGCAGCTGCCTATAACTTTGCCCAAATATAGAGAATTGCTTAACAGTGGCATGCAATTGTCATAGTAGAGCAACAATATTTCTTAACAAATAGGACTATAATCATATACAACTATTCACAAAGTAACGGTGTCCAATCATAATAAGGATTGATCACGTTATATGTCATGGGTATAATATCAAACGTGCACTTCAGCTCTCTAGGGTACAAGTTGGAATATAATTAAGGAATTTGGTTACATGAGCTATCAAGGGAAATTTGTGAAGAGTGTTACAGTAATTCAATGACAGCTTAACTTAGGGATTTTATTCTGCCATTATTGTAATCAGTTTCACATTAGTTTTAGATAAAATTTACCACATTTTGAGTGCCCTCTACACCACAGTTCAAGCCTCCTACTAAATTAGAATGGTATATATGAAGTACTTAGAAGAATTTAATTACAATTCAAGGCATAAATGCTAGATCTTGCTGTTTCTGTGGGTTTTGCAAATGGCGGCATTAAACTATTACATCTTACACATTAAAGGTAATAATGTTAAATACTGCCACTTTCATTGGTTTGATATCCTGCAACTATCAACATAAAATAAAATGTACAAAGGATCACATATAAGATCCACAAATTCAAGAATACTTACACACTCAGCCACACAAGATTTACGCATGCAGTGATTTGAAAAGAAAAAGTTTCATATTGTAAATAGGGTTTGAGTGTTTCATCTAAGTCAACAAAAGGCCAAAAGGCCGACGCTCCAAAACCCATAGCTGATGTAAACAAAGGAGAATAAGACATCTCATGAAAAAAAAACAATATACAATCTGCTAATCAGGAGACGACTGAAGAAGTGCAGCGACGACAACACCAAAAAACTTGCAAGGCGATAGAATGAGGAGACTACAAGAAGATTGGATGTGTGGGAATTGGTACTGGGGATAGATATCCCCGAAAGTGATGCATTTTAGTTCCTATATATGGCATCATGGTCCCATTGTGCTATAGGTGAAACAGTTAGAAAGTACAATGAAGGAGAGGAATCAACGCCTTACAGAAATTACTAAAGAACCACCAAGCATTTGGCTTCCACCTAAAAACGTGACCATTAGAGGCTTGCTAATGAGGACAAGATCTACCATATGCCGCCTAAACATATATACCTATATCATCCAAAACGATGAAGGTAAACTGCAACTAGGGCAGAGTTTCATCGAATTCCAAATACTAACAACATAAGGTAATAGGGCTATCGAATTTTTAAATAATCCCAGCTCGACTACAAGATAAAGTTCTTCTCTTACAAGCATCAACCATAATACAAGAATTTTCAAGATGAAATCAAGAAATTGAGATAGATTTGCAGAGAGAAGCAAATGAATCACTCTATCAAGTTTTTGGTTACCCATCAAGGGCTTTTTCAGCAATTATCATGCAATTCGCTGTTCATTGAATGCGAACTTCCAAACGGCGAGTTACAAGGCTGTGGTTACCATTTAAATGCTAATTTAAAATCCCAAAAATGAATACTATTCAAAATCTATAAACACGAGCAACACAGGGAAAGAATAATTAAACACTTTAGCCATATTCCAAGAATACGCAACCAAAGATGATAATAACGAAAAAGAATGGCAATATCTATTACCTATGACATGGTGCAAAACTACGAACGCTATGCACCAGATTATACAGAACACTAACCAAAACGTAGGGAAAAAACAAAGATTCTTTTATGATCACTTGCCAATAATGAAATAAGAACTAAGTTATTTAATACATGGATCTCAAGAGATTCACAACACGTTACGAAATACTTACGAAACCACTGTATAGATTGGAAAAGAAATTGTGCAGCTTATTCATGCCGCAATAAAAAAGAGTTCTGAGACTCCTTAGAAAATAAAGAATTGAACCAATTCCTATACACATATTCCCTTCGTAGTAAAGTTCAAATGTAAATGGGAATAAAACTAGGGAATACAAAACAATTCGTACCTGTACAAAACTCTGGTTAACTACTGCAGTATCTTTTGGGTAAATCTTACATGGATCTTTCAATTCTCTTCCTTTGTTTGACCTTTCCTCCCTACTTCTTAGTCTTGAATTCCTAAATCCCTCACATGAAATTTTGTTTCCAAGTTCT
>VDFB02109042.1:55963623-56030258 GCA_007258455.2 Sequoia sempervirens
TCTTCCCCTTAGTGTTATTCATCAAGAAAAATCACCAGTATTGGCAGAGAAGTGAAATCCGGTCAACCTAGGAACTGAGGAAACACCACATATCACCTGCTATGCAGAATCACTCTTGACAGAAGAACATGAACTTTTAGATGCATTTCTGAGAGAAAGAAAGGTAAAATTTGCATGGAACTATGTTGACATGCATGGTCTTGATCCAAAGGTTGTGGTTCACCATATAGACGTCTATCTAGAAGAAAAACTCGTAAGACAAAAGCTGAGAAAGATGCATCCACAAATAGCATTACTGGTCAAACTTGAATTAAGAATCTCCTTGATGTTGGCTTGATACGACCAATTGATTATCTAGAATGGGCTTCAAACCTTGTACTTGTCTCTAATCCCATTGGGGGCATCTACATCTACATTAACTTTAGGGACCTAAACAAAGCATGTCCTAAGGATGATTTCCCTCTCTCAAATATAGACATGATTGTGGATATGACGACAGGACATGAAATGCTATCATTAATGGACAAATTTTTAGGGTACAATCAGATCATGATAGCTAAGGACACAAAACAACTTTCACCTGCCCATGGGGAACCTACTACTAGAACATGATGCCATTTGGGCTAAAAAATCAAGGAGCTACTTATCAAAGAGCTATGCTACTAATCTTCCATGACATGATTCACAAAATTGTGGAATACCATGTGGGTGACATATTAGCTAAATCAAGAAAGCACCAGGATCAAATAGTAACACTGAGCTCCATCTTTGACAGGCTAGAAGAATATAAGGTTAGGCTCAATCATAAGAAATGTGTCTTTGGTGTGAAATTATATAAACTCCTAGGGTATATTGTATTTTTGAGGGGAATCAAGATAGACCCTACCAAATTCAAAGCAATTATTGAGATGGAAGCACTAAGAACATTGAAGCAGTTAAGGGGTTTACAGGGAAGGCTCCAATCCATTCATTGGTTTATAGCACAATTAGTAGATAAGGCTATCCCATATTATCATCTACTCCACAAGGGGATAGCATACAAATGGGACAAGAAATATGATCAGGCGTTCAATAAAATCAAGGAGTACTTGTTCACACTGCCAGTCCTTATGCCACCAATTCTGAATAACCTATTGATCCTATATATATTGATGACAACAACCCTTGGGGCTCTCTTAGCTCAACATGATGAAAATGGGAAAGAGAGAGCTATTTACTACATCAACAGGACCATGGTAGGACATGATCTGAATTATACATCCATTGAGAAGGATTTCCTAGTAGTAGTGTTGACTGCATAGAAGTTCAGGCACTATATGTTGGCACATCAGATAAAACTCATCGCCAAGATAGATCCTCTCAAGTATATGCTTTCTAAAGCAATGCTCATAGGACAAACAACTAAATGGGTCATGATCCTGATAGAACATGACATTGAGTATGTAGAATGAAAGGCCATTAAAGGACAAGTAATTGCAGACCAACTAGTAGAAGCATTAATATATTCAAAGAACCCATAGATATCAGAGTTTCTGGATGAGTCAATCTTTAACCTAAGTGCAACAGATCATTGGAAAGTATATTTTGATGGATCCTACACACAACATGGGTTAGAAGTAGGGGTATTCTTCATAACACCACAAGGGGATTGCATACCAAAGTCATATAAGTTATCTTTTTCTTGCACAAACAACATTGCAAAGTATGAGGCTCTTGTCATAGGACTCAGAATTGTTGTACAATGGAAAATTATGACACTTGAAGTCTATGGGAACTCACAACTTATCATCAACCAGGTCAATGATGAATACCAAACGAAGGATGAAAAATTGATCCCATACAAGAAACTGGTGGAAAGCCTCAAGGAATTCTTCATAGACATCACATTTTAGAAAATACCAAGGGAAAAAAATAGAGTAGCTGATGCTATGGCGACAATCAGATCACTACTGGATATCCCACGCAATGTCCATAAACATGAATTCTTGGTAGAGTAGCTTCTTATACTAGCATTCGAGGTACCAGAGTCTGAATTTGTGTGTGAAATTGTCGGTCCCGATGACCCTTGGTACAATGACATATATACCTACTTGAAAATGGGAGTCCTCCCTGCTGATATCACCCCGAAACTTAAAAGAACATTTGTCAAGAATTCACCTAGTTTTGTCATCTTAGGAGACACCCTATACCGTAGAAGTATTGAAGGAACCCCGTTGTGATGCCTTAACCCTGAGGAAGCTTTGAATAATTTAATTGAGGTACACGATGGCATTTGTGGATCACATTTGAGTGGTATGACCTTGGCTAAGAAACTGCTGAGGATTGGGTACTACTGGCCTATGATGGAGAAGGAAGCTCATGACTATGTTTGAAGGTGTTTGCAATGTCAATATCATGGGAACCTCATCCATGCACTAGCTCAGGAGCTCCAACCGATCATAACACCTTGGCCCTTTTTGCAGTGGGGGATCAATCTCATCAACAAAATCACACCCACCTCATCTAATGGACACAAGTTCATAATCACCACCACAAAATACTTCACAAAGTGGGTAGAGGCCATTCCAATGACCTACATCACAGGGAAGTAGATTTCCAAGTTCATCTTGAACTACCTCGTATGCTGCTACGGTGTCCCACAAACCCTTATCTTAGATAACGAGACACCTTTCAAAAACTAGGATGTCCAAGAACTATGCCAAAAATTCAATATCGAACATCGCTTCTCCACTCCATATTACCCCCAAGGTAACAACCAAGTTGAGGCTACAAATAAAACCATCTTAAAAATCCTAAAGAAGATAGTCAACGAAGTTGGTCGTGACTGGCACTTACAACTAAATCTTGCCTTATGGGCCTACCAAATGAGTATCCAAACACCAACAGGTGCAACCCATTTCTCCCTGGTCTACGGATTAGAAACCATCCTCCCATTGATATTGAGCTCCCATATTTAAGAATATCATTATAGAATCTCATTATTGATGAATAATATTGGGTGTCATGGTTGAATGAGCTAGAACTACTGGATGAGCAGCGCATGGATACCTTGAACCATCTACAAGTCTATCAGAACTGTCTCAAAAAGAGCAACAACAAGAAGATCAGGAGTCAAAACTTTCAATTCAGAGAGCTTGTGTTGAAGTAGAATCAAAAGAATGTACTAAATCTAGATAGCAAGGGAAAGTTTGAACCCAATTGGTTGGTACCCTTCATCATCAGAACAAGCTACAAATCAAGAGCATATCAACTATCTACACCTGAAGGTGAGCCTCTACAGGATCCTATCAATAGCTCCCATCTCAAAAAATTTTATTCCTAAGCTTGCAAGGTATAAATATAGAAAAATACAAAAATCCAAAAAAATTAAAAAAAGGATTGAAAATAGTAAAGAAAAAAAAAATCCTCTAGTGAAAACCACTTTGATGGCGCTTTGGGCAAGTACCTTGGTGAAAACCTAGAAAACATGCACCTTGTGTAAATAAGCACTTCCCATCCACCATGATCACTTTGGCTTATCTTGCATCATTCATCCATCACATTCCATATCTCTGTCCATCACCCATCCACATTCGTATCATAGCTTGATCCTATGTTTGTATCATGTTCCATCCTAGAGCTACTTGGCACATTCCTAAGGTCAGTTTGTCTTGCCTATACTGGAGTAGTCTATTGCGCCACATTGGGGGCATGTTCCTATACCTACATTGGATCAGATTTGTGTATATTCTTGAGGTCTTCCTTAAAATCAACAAATCCAAAACATTCAAAAAATTAGAAAATACAAAAATATTCATAAAATTAGAAAATCCAAAAACAAGTCAAAAAGTTAGAAAAGGTCAAAAATAGGGTTGTTGTATTGAACTATGGGTCTTTGAGCTCTGAACATAAGCAAGGCCATCATTGATGTGCCCCCAAGATGCCCTAGGTCAGTCCTTTAGGAGTCCATCGCAATAAATTGGCAATCTACACATGTTCATATCTCATCAATAAATGAGTATGTGTTAGTTGAACTACGTGGTCTTTGCATATATAATGTAGGCAAGGCTAATATTTGATCAACCCTCGAGGCCCCTAGGATAGGTCTTTAGGTTAGGTTCTTGGTCAAAATCTCATAAAACACAAAAACATTTACATAACCTAAAAATACCAATAAACAACCTTAAAACATTTCAAAACATCAAAAAACATCCAAATATTTGAAAAAATCCATCCATCCCATTTCAAATTCACCTGCAATAAACATTTTCTCATAATAAATGATCGTCATCCTCAACCTTTGGTAAAATAATCGGAAACAAGTTTAGCAAATTGAAAGAGAAAACTCAAATGTTAAGGTCTCAAGTCTAAGTTAGTAGGTAAACAAGTTGGTAAACTCTTGGTATTAATTTCCCATCATCCAGTTAGTCCCAAAATCATCTGATAACATCATGTCCTAAAATACATCCTTCCTACAATGGACATCAACATCAGGCATCACCATAGTTTAGTCTTGGCTAGAGGTATGAAGAACATTAGCTTGTTTATATACTTGATCTTTGTCTTGTTGATTTATCTTATTGCGCTCATTCCAAAGACCTCTTGATGATGTCTAATCAAAATAATTTAGAGAGAAAGGAATGGGGCATTGATCATTATCTTTTGTCTATTGTGATTGTTGGATATTCTTGTAATATAACTTGGTCATGCTTAATTTGTTTGGTTTGGAGGGAGGGTGTTTTAAATACCTTTTTGACTATTACATAGGAAGGTTTTTCCTTTCTATGTTTTGGTCTAAGATGCATGAAATATCTGAACTATATCCTAATAGGGTTTTGTATGCCAGTTGTGAACAAGGATACTCCTATCTGTTTGTCGAGTCAAAGTCCACAACACTAGATACCCTACCATCCTAGTTGTCTATACCTTAATGCATTCTATCTATGTGTTTTATCAAACATAAGGAAAGTGTGTCGCTCGTGTCTAAATCCATAGATAAGCAAATCATCATCACTCATCACCATATCTAATAAAGTCTTGATGACTCATGGACTTTTTGGACTTCTACATCTTCTTGGATGCAAGGGTTCATCCATCCATCTTATTCTTCTCATTCTTCTATATTTACTAACAATTCTATCCAAGTGTCAAATACAAATATACATGAGGCTACCCATGGCCGATGAATTTCTATACATTATCAAATTTTTCTACATCAAACATTCAAGATTTCTATTCCTCTCTGAGCTGAATTGATCCTGAATCTTTTTCACGAGCTAGACCAAATTTTGAAAATTTTGCCCAATCTCTCGAGGGAGCAGTGTAGCAGTGTAATTCCTTCCACTGGGGCAACAATTAGCCATCATAAAAAATAAGGAAAATTTATAATTTTGATCATGGCAGTGTTATTCTTTGAACTGATGCAACAGGTACTTCGCTTAAAAGATTGAAAAAATTTAGACATGTAAAATATCCTAATTGATACTGGATATCTAATTCTGATCAACTAACACCATTTCTTCTAAAATAATCTAAAATTCATCATTTAATTGAATAATCAACATTATTTAATTAAATTTAGTAAATTCAGCTATTAATCAAATAATTAAATTTATTGGATTAATTCACCCTTCTTGTAACTAAGTATTCATCACATTTAATCAAATCAAATCATTTAATTAAATCCTCTCTTAATCCTCCCATTTGATTAAAAATCAATCAAATCAAATATCACATCTCCTAATTCACTCCAATTAATTAATTCTAGATTAATTAATCATAAATCAACTTTCTAATCATCATTATCAATTCCTCTAGCTTTTAACTCCTCAAGAGTTAAATCAACCCATGGTCAACTAACAGGTTGCACATAAAAATACTTTCAATTAATTATTTAGTTCATCTATTTTCCCTCACCAAGGCATATTCCAAGGAATATTCCTCTCAATAACCTCTCATTCAATTTCCCTCCAAAGGTTTTCAAAAATCTATCACATCCTCTTACATTTGAAATAAATTCTCTTACAACCTTTCAAATCCTCTTACATCCTCTCAAATCTCATTCAATTCCTCTTACACCAATTTCAAATTCTCAACTAACAACATTTACTTCTCTTCCATCCTCCTCCACTCACACATTTCCCAAAATGTGCTCCAACTTTGTCCAATAGAATTGTGACACTTGGCACATTCTCATTGGCTCTCAATTTATCCCACATTCATCAAATCCTCTCATTCTTCAACCCTTGGTTTCTATAAATAGAGGCATCCTTTTCATAATATGGATCCACAACTTCATGCATTTCCATTATAGTCATTCGAGTTCATAGTTTTCCATCATTTCCAAGCATCATAGCTAGATTATAGTCAATTTCATCTTTGAATCATCTACACTACATCAATCTTATCAAAGGGATTGGGAAAGGGCTTCTTTCCACATCAAAGGAGCACCAATCCCCCTATGGGATGAAGGTTTAGCTAGTTCAATTTGATTTACATGTTATCTTTCATTAGTTTCTTGTTATTTTCATGTTTTCTCTTGAATTTGGCTAAAGAATCTCATAGGGAACATTATATTTGCTTTTCTAACATGTTTGAATCTTGTTTGATGATCTCTTGTTAGTTTGTGCAGGTTTTGTGCTAACAGGTATAGCTTCTTTTTATTAGTTTTCGGTTACTTTAACACAATTGTTTATTGAATTTTAGGGATACTGATCTATTTGCTAAGAAAATTATGGCTTTCATTGGATTGAAGAACAAACCTTAAGCTACTCACATTATTTGTTATAGGGATCTTGTGTTTAATTTTTATAGATTGGGAACACTTCAAATTTATAAGGTAAATGAAATTTGTTTGTTGTGTTTAGTAATTCCTTAAGTACGTATGCTCTATCTTCATCCCTAGTACAAACTTGGAGATCAGAAATACCTTAGGATTTTCATTTTGTTTGTTTACCCAAGGAAGTGATTGTCTGTGTATACTCTTCTCTTGTGACTACAAAGAACAATCTTGGGAATAAAAAACAACATCATTCTTTGTTTGCTTGCAGTAGGAGGCCTACTTTGGGACTTCATCACCCCAAGGAAAACCTTAACCACATGTTTAGGTAAGGTATAAAAAGGGGCAGAAAAAAATTGTACCCCAAGGTGTGGCCAACGTCCTATAAGCCAAGCCTCACAACCCTCAGTCCATTGAGACATGTATAGATTAAGAGAGCATAGGAGATCCCTCTAATCTTGGGAATCTCCAAGCAAGCTCATTGTTCATTGATTTCACTATGAACCATTTTATTTAGAAAGCTTAAGACCTTTTGATTGTTACCACTAGTGGGGTGTAGTGTACAACATCATGCATGAAATTACTCCATATGTTTCATCTTAGGGTGAGGCAAAATTATTTTAGAGGTAAAAACCTATAAAGGAAGGAGGAAGGTGAGCCCTTGTGCCATTGGAGACCTACATATCCCCCTTCGAGAGTGGATCCATGTATCTATGGTATTCTATGGTATTTTATCGATTGAGCCTCTACTAGTGGGACACACCTTTAACACTAATTAGGTTGTGCTTCTTGAAGTGTCTTATTTTTTCAAACTAGTGATACTATTCATCTTGTCACCTTGAAACATCAACAACTATCTTGTCTACTGTGTAATGTGTTTTTCTTGCCAAATTTGCTCAAAACACTTAGATTAGAAAAAATAATTAGAATAAAACAAGTGAACCTCAAAAAATCACATCTATTTATGCTATTAATCAATTGATTATCATTTTGTGTAATTCTCTATCAAACAAAAGTAAAAAAACCAAGTTTTAGGTTAAAAATTTGCAATTGTTTAACCTTGTGGTGCATTCATTCTAGTCCAACATAATTCCATCTCTTTGTGGTGCAACTGTAGGTTAGATTACACATTTTTTGCTAATATGGGCATAATTGGGGCATAGGTGGGTGCATCTATTGCACAAAGTAGCATAATTTCCCATGACCTTTAGAAACCTAAATATGTTGAAAAACTGAACTGTCATTTGTTGTAACACCTTGCCATGCAAACCCCATAGGACACAACTACTACATTAACATTTTTTTTTTTTTGAAAGAACATCAATTACTTTAAACATAATTAAATAATTAAACAACATTAATATAAACCATATGACAACAACCTAGTCCCATGGGGTAACATGGTGCACTACTTGAATGAACCCAAATAACTAAAATGATAAACGAAACCAAACTTAAAAAATAATGGAAGCATAAATAAACATAACATAAATATAACATTCATACAACATGAAAAAGATAGATAATTAAAACATAAATAACATATTACCACATCCAACTTCCAAATTCAAGGTTACATTCATGGAATATATTTCCACAGATACAACACAATGTGAAAATAAAGTTACAATACAAAGCTACTTCCCTTATAACATTGGGAAGGGTATAACATAATACAAGAGTACAATAATGAAGAGTTGAATCCTTTAAAAGCACAATCTTCTCCAAGCGAAGCTCTGACAAATTTGCAACTACATCCATGCCACGATAACTGCCTGGGGACCCAATGGGTGCATTGCATGTTTCCACCTGACCTTGTGAACCCGAAGGAACACCCCTCGTGCAAGGAGTCGATAAGAAAGAACCCTTGGCCACAAAATCAAAGCATAAAGGACTAACACCACATGACTCAAGACCACGTAACCACATAAACAACTCTAGAGGCAACAAGAACAAGGGAAAACAAAGGGAATAGTGGGAGAGTGTCATCACATGGCCTTACATGGATTCACCAGACTACCTATCATTAGGAGCCACCTCCATCTATGGTTAACCAAACATCCTATCTCAAGGTGCCGCCCCATAGGGTGACTCATGCAGAGCCACTTACCTTTCGAAGAGACAAGGTAGTGACCTTACTAACTAGGTCTTCCCACCATCCTTAGCCTTTGAGAATGCTAACGACAGGGGTGAGGTGCATGTTTTATCTTGTTATGTGTTATCTAACCCAACCCACTAGATACATTAATTAGGTTGTCACTTATTTAAGGAAACTCTTTCAAGGGTGACCACTTGTACACTTGCCCCAAGAAGAGCCACTCTCCCCTACTGTTACCCTAAAATCAAAGACAAGCATCAAAACCCATAAACTAGGAGGTACCACCCACATAAATATTCATGAGGTAAAAATATAGACAAAAAGGTACAACAACAAATGTGCGCACACACACCATTTCCCCTAGCCCCTGGAGGTACATAAATATCTACCTAAGAACCAAAATAACTCATTATGCCAAATCAAGTCATAATTTTACACTATACAAAAATTCAACCTAAATTAAACATAAGACATATCAAATACAAATTTCCATCACTCAAAGTCAAGCAAGATAAATCAACTCATGCAATTAAAACTACACATCATATAATCCCTTTATTTTGAATAAATAGGAAGTTAAGGGATAATCACATAAACCCTGAAATACATTGTACAAAGCAAATCACAATAACTGGTAATTGCAAAGGCATCACTTCCACATTCTATATCAAAACATTTAAATAGGACCATGAAGACATTCACAACTCATAAAATGATAATGGAAAATGACGCAATATTGAATAAGGGGTAAATCATGACTTCTATGATTAACATAAAATCTATTTTGTAAATATGCTTAAGCCATTAAAATTACTTTTGTATAATAATATTCTCCTAATTAGTCCTTTATCCACTATAAGTATGGCATAAAGATAAACTAAGAGCTACCAACTTTCTACCCTAGTGGGTTTCACATTAATGTCCTTTACCGATTATGAACGACCCTAAAACCACCTAATACTATAATGAATGCAAAACATAACAATTGTATAACAATACTAGACGTATATTTAGCTGATCTGGAAGAATCTACAACTTAATCACTTATCCTTGTTTAAGATAAAATGTAAACTAGACCTTAACCGGAAAGGGATTTCCTTATTAAGGTTCAATTACCTTGTTCTCCTAACTATAAGAGCGTATTTCCAATGATTAATGCTCTTGGGAAAAGTAACTATATCAATTGTAAGGGGCATAACTGTCATCTTATTATAACTAAGTCAACCATCTTTCCTTAAATATTTTCAACAATATGAGCTATCTAATTTTATCTATAATAATAATTTTATACAAATAACCTACTAATTATGAATCAATCAATATCGCTATTGAACTCCCTTAATCATCTAATGAAAACAATAATATACAAGGATGAAAGTATTCTTGCAATAACCACCTACAACTAAACAATCATTCCAATCAAGAAAATATTAAAATTGCTACAACACTGGAGTTATTTAAATTATTCAATTCACAAAATAGTTTCTCTAGCCAACTATTAGGTACTACAACAATAAACAATATTCACTGAAATATAAAATGATAGATAACACATGGAACTTTACACACTAAATAATTCTAAAAGAAAGTATATTCAATAATCAAATCCACTACTCATGTTTATAACCAAAGACAAGACTCTTACAAATGATACTTATTCCAATTTAGACCAATACAAAATTAACACAGACAAACCTATTGCATAACAAATCACAATCCCATCATTTAAAATCTATTCTAAATCATAAAGTTCATGAAATATCTCTAATTAAATCCATGGAAATAATCTATTACCTAACATTAAATATTCAAGTTTTGATCTACAGAAATATTCAATTAAATATTTCAAATCTAACCTATGGTAACAATCAATTTCCAACATAAAATATCTTACCAAATTAATTCTACCAAAATTTGAAATTCTAAGTTTCATTACTTGTTAAAAATTGATTACTCAAACACAAAATAAAATTCAAAATTAAAACATTAAACTAAAACTATTAAAACCATTATAAATCAAATATTTATTTTGTTTTGTAACAATATCTATTCTCTGTTTTGTTTTAATTCTTTTTCCAAACAAATTATTCTACAAATCTGATTTTTCTAAGATTGAGAAAATCTAATCTTTCTAAATTTTGATTTTTCTAAGATAATAGAAGTCTAATCTTTATTCTAAAAATCAGTTCAAAGTAAAAAGAAGATTTAAGATATTAATCTTCTAAGTTCAAAATCTGATTATAATATTTATTTATTTTAAACAACTATTCTGATATATCACAATACAGAGTTTGACGTATATTTTAAATCACAAATTTCATTTTCCTCATAGTCTAAATACAACTTAAATTAAAAGACATTTTTAAATAGAATTTACAAATAACATTTTTCCCCTTTATATATAAATTTTTTTTAGAGAATAACTTATTTTTATGTTTTCATTATTTGCTCACATTTCCTATGCACACACACACACACACACACAATATATATATATATATATATATACTAAAATAATTATATCAATTCATCTAATGTTGTTGCAATAGAAGCACAAAATAAATTAAATATATGCACAAAATATATACACATAAATATATACATACACACACACACATATTAAAAACTCCACATTAATATTTAAAAACCACATAACATAATAAAATATCATATATATGTTTATTTTATACAACAATTTTCCCATGAAAGAAATACAATGACAAAAGAGAAGTGTAAAAATTTCCAAAGTGTTTGAATAGGGAATATACAGGGAATGAAAGGTTTCTTAGACAAGAGAGATTTTCAGAGGTTTAAAGCTGAGAAGATTCCAAAGACAGAGGGAATCGAGATTTCAACAGGAATTCCAAAATGAAAATTACAGAGGAAGGAGAAATCTACAAACAAGAAGAAATAATTACAGAAAATGGGATTTTCTAAACATAGAGAAAACATATTTTCTCTTTCAAACAAATTGTCCTTTCTCCTTTTAAAAACTAAGTCTACAGAGATCAAATTATGAAATTCAAATTACCCAGAGTCCTACCGAAAGATTGATTCAAGGACGAAATGATGCACGACTCCAACAGCTGCAATCTTTCATAATCCAGAGATTTAAAACCCTAGCAACAACGGATTTGACAACAAAACCCAGTGCAAGCCAAAAATCAAATCTTCTCAAATCAAATCGATAAAAAACCACACAAATTACTAATCCTTAGAAAAAAATTCAAAAGCAATATTTGGAAATATTCTTTTTCCAAAAAAACCAAATCAGAAGTTGTCATAAATTTTTTGACAACTTTCCCATGCAAATTCCACTTAACCCACCATTTTTACCATTTTCCAATTTTGGAAGAAGAATCTTCCATAATTAATTTACACAAAAAAAAATGCCTTTTAAATATTTTAATTTCATTTTAATAAAAATATTTTTTTTGAAAAATAAACAATTAATTAATAATAATTTTAAACAACATTTCACTTAATTATAATTGAAGTTTAAAATTTATTTTATTAAATCACCTTTTTCTAATTAAAACAAATAAGATGATGATTTCCTTAACTTTATTTCTATTAAAAATAAACCATAATAATTTATCTAACTATTTATTTGATTTAATGATTTAAATTAAATGATAGCTTCACATTTTAAAATAACAATAAAACTGGTAATGTACACCATAATTTTCCAAAGTATTAATATCATAAGCAATATTGAACCTTTCATTAATTTAGTATTTTTCACCATAGACTAGCATTTAATTTAAATCATAAAGCACTAGACTAAGCCATAAACACACTTATAAAACTCATGAAATAAAATTATTTAATTAACAACCATACCCACATGAATGAAGTATGAACACGACATGAACAATCCCTGGACCAACCACTGATACAGACGGGGGTACTTTCTTATCCACTCCCTAATCACATCAAACCATTGGGTATGTAGGGCACGCTCAGACCTGACAATGCGGGTGGAGTCAACACCCGATACTTGCATTCTTGCATAACACCAAACGTCGAACAACACATACATATGCATATAACTCATAATCAAACACATTGTGAAAGAGAGTTGCGGTGAGGCAGGGCACTCACAGATGAGCGATGCCACCCCATCTCCTTCACCCAAATCGAATATAGTAATCAAAATCTAAATATCACATCATCAATATAACACACTCAGTAACATCATCATAACATAAGTATCCCACATATAAGTCCAACTATTAGAAGTAAATAAACATAACTGTCTGCCACACCAAAAACATGGCGAAAAAGATGTCTAACATAGTATCTAGTAAGCATCAAACATAATAAAAAACCACACAGAATCAAAAAACACACAAAGCAATATCAAAAGTATCAGTAACATGAGAGGCACTACATTTGTTATTGCTTAGAATACCACATTTGAACCAAAGGTTATCGCAATTGTTCTATATTGTGGCACACTTTCTAGATCTTGAACTTCCAAACAATGTACTTTTGAGTCACCCATGGATTCATGCCATGCAAACTATACCATCAAATTTTCACAAGTGTCTAAAGTTCTACCATAATGGAAACAAAGCAACCATTCCAATGGATATTGATATTTTACCATACTGTAGGAACTTGAGGGGATACACCACTCTTCATGTTCCTAACAATACCAAAGCATCCTCCTCCAAATCCTATATTGATCAACTCACACTAAGACATTCACTCAGTCCATAGTTGTTCCCAAAGTCAAGATTTAGGTAAAGGATAAGGGGTGTGTGGAATATGACATGACATAGTCTTTCTATGTTGGTCAACTTCCATCATCACCTAGGTCATATGGGAAACCTATCAAATCACAAGAAGCATCCAATGTCATAATGAAATATAGTCCAACCACCTTTTCCAAATGGGGAAAACTTGACAAGCAATTTGTAGAAGACAACATATCAAAGTGACTTTACAAAGACAAAGATGATACTATCATACTCCTTGTTGAGAAGTATACTAAGGGATTATAGAAAATGGAATACATGTGGTATGATGGTCACAGTGGACTTGGTTCACAAAATCAAGGAATGGTGGAGCCTATCTCAATAACTATTATACCACACTTCCAAGGGCTTGGATTTGGGAAACTATGCAATCAAATATTAAAATCACCCCTATGAAAGCAGACAAAACTCTCAATGGCTAATTCATCTTACAATGACACTTTTAATGACTCTTTCAAGTTTATCACCAACCTATTCCAAGATCATAACATTTTAACCATATCATATATATCTTTGAAACCTTCACCCTTCGCTGATAACCTTTCAATTGTCTATCCCCAACTCATAGATTAGGACCAATGAGATCCACCTACATAGACACATTCTAAAATGATGAATTTATCACCAAGTTCTTGGGATTTTGAGATGGTATACCCCTAGGATATCATAGAGCTAGTTTTATCATTGATATTGACATAATGACATACTTTGGGGATGATGCCAAATCTTTTATTCACAAAAATATAAAATTTATATATAGGTCCCTTTGTGAAAACCACCATCTGACACTTTCGGACTATAAAATAGTAAAAAAAAGAGGATGTTTTTGAGGATGAAATCCTTTATGAGGAACCCAAGGATGGAAGGTTTGACAATATCCCCATGGATCAAGAGAGATCTCCAATTCTTATAAAAAATATAAGGAAGCAAACATCAATACTGTAGACAGTGTTAGGATTACATTCTTTGTAGCTTCACTATCTAAGAAGGAAAGGGTTAGCCATGGAATTATTCTAAAATGGACAAGTGAAATCTACATGGTCCTATGTGGACATGCCAATATTGGACCCTAATCTAGTGTTACATCATCTAATAGAGATACAAAGGACAAAACTAGTAAAATAGAAGTTATGAAAAATGCACCCTCAAATAACATTGTTAAAGTCATGGTAGAGCTTCAAAGGTTATTAGATCTAGGTTTTATTAGAACAATTGACTATCTCGAGTGGATATAAAACTTGGTACCTATAGAGAAGGGGGGCCTATCAGCCATGGGACTCCAGGTCATGGGAGATCCCCAAGGAATGGGTTGCCCTAAACTACCTTGGGTTTGCTAGATAGATTGAAAAGGATAAGGTATTGACGCTAAAAAGGAAGGAAAAAAATCTTTTTGCTTTCCTTCTACTAAAACCAGATGTTCACAGGGTCAAAATAGTTGACTTCAAAGGTTCTGTCTGCTACCTAGACAACTCACTATCTAAGGATATCAGTGCAAATCTTAGACTCCAGTGTGGTGTGCTAATGTCTCAAGGATGTGTTGGCATTCTATATAGATAGAGGTACAAAGAACAAAAAAAACACAAGAAGCATATTTAACCATCTAACTTTTTAATGTCTTATGATTTTATAGAATGCAAGCAAAGTATAGAAACTGCAAGTAGAACAAAAGAAATACTAGAAATAAGCTATATGAGAAACAACAAAGAGAGTGGGAATTGTACCTTTTTACCCATGAGTTGATTCTTCAAGTAGTTGTGCTCGAAGGCACCTACACACATGGAAATGAGAAATTTTTTGGAATGTGCTTGAGTTTTTCCTTAGTTAGATCCCTGTTTTTGTGTTCCCACCTCCCCAAACAACCAGATAGTCACAAAGTGTAGAAAGCGATGGAGAAAGTAGAAAGGAAATAATATTGCTAAGTAGAGAGCACAAACAACTAGAATTCTACTCAATAAACAAGATGATGCAAATGGAAAACAAAGAACAATATCACCTTCTCAACTATGAGCACAAAAGGCTAATAGCAGAAGGAAAAATCTTGATGATCCTCCAATAGTAGTGGTGTTGCAACAAGAACATGGTGTTGGATCCACAATGAAGAGCTTGTAGCCAAGAAGAAATGGTGTAGAAACACCAGAATGAGAGTAGAATGAGCTAGAATGCAAGAGAGAGTGAAACCAATGAGTAGAAGTCAAGAGAGAGTGTTGGAATGAGAAAGAAGTGGATTTGAATTAGAAAAGGGAGGTAAAAGGAACAAATTTCATCAGTCAAGGAGGAAAGAGATGTTACACTTCACACCCAATAGGAAACATAATGTTTTTGCTGATTCTAGGAACATGAATCTTGTTAGGATAGAAGCACAACATGTGGACGTTTGTGTGGCACGTGAGCATCCCCATAAAAAATTCCTCCACTAACACAAAAAGACATGGCCAGGTGGATGGAACAAGGTGGAAGTGGAGGATTTTTCATCATCAAATTTATATTTTCTAAGGTAGAGGTGATGAAATGGGGAATTTTCCTAGGGTGCAAATTCACACCACATTTTCCCGCCACTTTAGCAAGCATATGTATCAGTGTGAATGAAAGGTAAAGTAAAAATATATTGAAGAGAATATACCTTAACCGTCGAGGAAGTAGATCTTTGATCTGGCACACCTAGACATGCAGGAGATAGCTCTATAGGTTCTCAGTCCCGCAGGGCAACCTTAACATGAAAGAGAGAGAGATGGAACCATAGGTACTTAATCCTACGAAATTGTCTGCATAGGTTCTTGATCGCGTATAAGTTGAACAAAGGATCTATAGGTTCTCTATCCTACATAAATGGCTCCATGGGTTCTCGGTCCTGCAGGAGTTGAAACAAGGCTCTATAGGTTCTCAATCTTGTAGAAATGGCTCTACGGGTTCTTGATCCCATAGAAAGAGGGAGGTTCAAAATTTCTCAGTCCTACAAGGCTTGATATGAAAGGCCCTTACAAGTTCTCAGTCCTATAAGGAAAGCTTGATTGCAAAGGAGATTTACAAGTGCTTGGTCCTGCAAAGCAACATGTTAAGTTGTAGATAAAATATGTTAGGAGAAAAGCCAAATCAAACAAACATTTCATAAACCAAGCAATTAAAGGAGAATTTTTTAAAGGGATCCCTTTGGGAACCATTCAAGACAACAAGGGGCCCATTCAAAGGGAAATTTTGATTTGAAAAGCATGGAATTTTCCGCAAATGGTTTTGTCATCAAGGAATCATTTTGAAAGATCTCTTTTGTCAAGGAATTAGGTAGAAAGAATGCTCCTTCTCAAATGAAAGTTTTCAGACTTTTTCATCAGAAAAGGTACTATTTTTTCGAAGGAAAGCTTTCAAATTCTTTTACTACAAACTTGTTTTCGAAAGAAAAATTTCACTAATGGGTCCTTGTTGAAGAACACATTTTTGAAAAATGAAAAATTTACAATAAGGGATTCATTGGCCACGAGTTTTGTAAAAACCCTGTTGTTCTACTCAAAAGAATTACCAATGATTTAACAAGTGAATAATTCACAATGCCATCCCATAGCAATAAAAGATTTCTTGTAATTTAAAGACCATGCATATCTGAAATAACACATATTTCAAATTGTAGACACTTAAAATATACTGATTGATCCTATACACCTGATCTTGATTTACTAACACCGTTTTGTCCTGAATCATCTACTTTACTAACTATTTAATCGAATAACCCTTATTTGATTAAATTCATCATATTTCATCTTTTAGTTAAATAAACCCCCTATTTGATTAAATCATTACCTCCTATTAATTAAATAAATCACTTTATTTAATTAATCCTATAGTCCCTCTTTTAATTAAATAATTCATTTTATTTAATTAGGTTCTGAAGTAATCTCCTTTAAATTAAATAAATTTATCTTTATCCGATTTAAATCTAACACCATCTCCTTTAATTAAATAAATCAAACTTTATTAATTAAGTCTAAAATCATTATTCCTCTCATTTTGATCTTAATTAATCAAATCTTGATTAATGTTAATCCTAATCCATCAAATACTCTAGCTTTTACAACTTGCTCATGAAAATCAATTTAATTAATTAATAAATATTCAATTTTCATTCAAAAAAGGCATCAAAGTGGGAATATTCTCCAAGTTTGAATTCTCCCCCCAAAAGTATTTGTCCATCCAACAAGGCATTAAAGGCCTTTTACATGTCCTTTTCTTGAGCCAAGTGGCATTTAATTCATTTATTCTCTCCCTCCAACTTGTCACTTCTCTAATTTTGAAATTCCACCTAATTACATTAATGTGCACATTCATCCAAATGTGCTCCACCTTTGTCCACTTACATGTTGACAAGTGGAATTATGCTATTGGTTGGTGTTTAATCCCACATTCTTCCATTTTACCTCATCCTCCATCATTCTCTTCTATAAATAAGAGACTCTGATATTGATTTTGGATCCACCATCTTAGGCATTTTCATACACAACTTAAGAAAAGTCATCATTTTCATGTTTTGAATCAATCTTCATCCATTTTCATAATTTCATAACTAAGTTATGGAAAAATTTAATCAAGGAGCATCATATCTTCACCATTGATCATCAAGCTTGCAAGGAATTAGGAAATGGCCATTTTCCACATCAAAATGGCACCAATTCCCCCATGGGATTGAGAGTTTGTTTATTTTGAGAAAGATTAGATAGTTTTTATTCATGTTCTTCATTTATTTCTTGTTCTTGATATCTCAAATGAATTTCATGGGTTATGTTGTTTCTAACTTGCATATTGGACTAATGTTGTGTTTGTGCAACGTGATGCCTATTCTAAGCTTTCAGCGGCACCAAACAACGTCGCTTGACTAGGTTTGGATTTTTAACCTAATAAATGCACACAAAAAATGAAAGGACAAGGTGGGGTAGGGTCACATACTGGTGGTCCTGTGCCTGGTAGTCGCTAGTACACTCACTCCAAAATGTGACGTGGAAGCACTTGTTGTGCCATCTCAAATGAAGGTCAAGGCTAAAAAAGAGGAAATATATAAAGGTTGAATGTCCAAATGAATTGGAAGTGGCCCCTCGAGGTCTATTTAAGCATGGAAGTTAGGGTTTCTTGACCTTGTTTAGCTATCAACCTAGAGTTTTGGACCCCTGATCCCGTTTTCGCCCAACTGAAGGTCATTTTGCATCATTTTTTCACATTTTAGCATGTTTTTGGCATCCTGGAGCCTTTCTAGACCCATTAGGCAACTTGTCCTCTTTTTTTGTGAGATCACCCCAAAATCCAAATTTTTGTCCTTTCTCTTGAGGGGGCAGTATACTAGCATAACTCGTTCACTATGATAGCAGTGGGGTATCTGAAAAAAATATTTTTTTTGAATTTTGATCATGGAAGGTTTATTCTTTGAACCAACACAACAGGTACATTATTTCAAAGAGGGGAAAAATGTAGACATGTAAAATATATTGATTGATCCTATACACCTGATCTTGATTTACTAACACCGTTTCATCCTGAATCATCTCCTTTACTAACCATTTAAATGAATAACCCTTATTTGATTAAATTCATCATATTTCATCTTTTAGTTAAATAAATCCCCACTTTTGATTAAATCATTATCTCCTATTAATTAAATAAATCACTTTATTTAATTAATCCTATAGTCCCTCTTTTAATTAAATAATTCATTTTATTTAATTAGGTTCTAAAGTCATCTCCTTTAAATTAAATAAATTTATCTTTATCTCATTTAAATCTAACACCATCTCCTTTAATTAAATAAATCAAACTTTATTTAATTAAGTCTAAAATCATTATTCCTCTCATTTTGATCTTAATTAATCAAATCCTGATTAATATTAATCCTAATCCATCAAATCCTGTAGCTTTTGCAACTTGCTCATGAAAATCAATTTAATTAATTAATAAATCTTCAATTTTCATTCAAAAAAGGCATCAAAGTGGGAATATTCTCCAAGTTTGAATTCTCATCCCAAAAGTACTTGTCCATCCAACAAGGCATTAAAGGTCTTTTACATGTCCTTTTCTTGAGCCAAGTGGCATTTTATTCATTTATTCTCTCCCTCCAACTTGTCACTTCTCCAATTTTGAAATTCCACCTAATTGCATTAATGTGCACATTCATCCAAATGTGCTCCACCTTTGTCCACTCACATGTTGACAAGTGGCATTATGCTATTGGTTGGTGTTTGATCCCGCATTCATCCATTTTACCTCATCCTCCATCATTCTCTTCTATAAATAAGAGGCTCTCATATTGATTTTGGATCCACCATCTTAGGCATTTTCATACACAACTTGAGCAAAGTTATTATTTTCATGTCTTGAATCAATCTTCATCCATTTTCATAATTTCATAGCTAGGTTATGGAGAAATTTAATCAAGGAGCATCAAATCTTCACCATTGATCATCAAGCTTGCAAGGAATTGGGAAAGGGCCATTTTCCACATCACAATGGCACCAATTCCCACATGGGATTGAGAGTTTGTTTATTTTGAGCAAGATTAGATAGTTTTTATTCATGTTCTTCATTTATTTCTTGTTCTTGATATCTCAAATGAATTTCATGGGTAATGTTGTGTTTGTGCAGTGCGACGCCGATTATTAGCTTTTAGCAGTGCCAAATAGCGCTGCTTGACTAGGTTTGAATTTTGACCATAATAAATGCACATGAAAAATGAAAGGACAAGGTGGGGTAGGGTCACATATTGGTGGTCTTGCGCTTGGTAGTCGCTGGTACACTCACTCTAAAATGTGACATGGAAGCACTTGTTGCACCATCTTGAATGAAGGTTAGGGATCAAAAGTAGGAAATCTCTAAAGGTTGAATATGCAAATGAATTGGAAGTGGGCCCTTGAGGGATATTTAAGCATAAAAGTTGGGGTTTCTTGACCTTGTTTAGCTGTCAACCTAGAGTTTTGGACCCCTAATCCCGTTTTTGCCCAACTGAGGGTCGTTTTGCATCGTTTTTTCACTTTTTGGCACATTTTTGGCATCCTAGAGCCTTTCTACACCCATCAAGCAACTTTTCCTTTTTTTTCATGAGATCACCCAAAAATCCAAATTTCCGTCTGATCTCTTGAGGGGGCAGTATACCAACATAATTCATTTGCTGGGGTAGTAGTGAGGCATCTAAAAAAATCATAAATTTTTGAGTTTTGATCATGGAAGGTTTATTCTTTGAACCAACGCAGTAGGTAAATTGCTTCAAAGAGGGGCAAAATGTAGACATGTAAAATATATTGATTGATCCTATACACCCGATCCTGATTTACTAAAACTGTTTCGTCCTGAATCATCTCCTTTACTAACCTTTTAATCAAATAACCCTTATTTCATTAAATTCATCATGCTTCATCTTTTAGTTAAATAAATCCCCCTATTTGATTAAATCATTATCTCCTATTAATTAAATAAATCACTTTATTTAATTAATCCTATAGTCCCTCTTTTAATTAAATAAATCATTTTATTTAATTAGGTTCTAAATTCATTTCCTTTAAATTAAATAAATTTATCTTTATCTAATTTAAATCTAACACCATCTCCTTTAATTAAATAAATCAAACTTTATTTAATTAAGCCTAAAATCATTATTCCTCACTGTGATCTTAATTAATCAAATCATGATTAACGCTAATCCTAATCCATCAAATCCTCTAGCTTTTGCAACTTGCTCATGAAAATCAATTTAATTAATTAATAAATCTTCAATTTTCATTCAAAAAAGGCATCAAAGTGGGAATATTCTCCAAGTTTGAATTCTCCCCCCAAAAGTTCTTGTCCATCCAACAAGGCATTACAAGCCTCTTACATGTCCTTTTCTTGACCCAAGTGGCATTTAATTCATTTCTTCTCTCCCTCCAACTTGTCACTTCTCCAAATTTGAAATTCCACCTAATTGCATTAATGTGCACATTCATCCAAATGTGCTCCACCTTTGTCCACTCACATGTTGACAAGCGGCATTATGCTATTGGTTAGTGTTTGATCCCACATTCATCCATTTTACCTCATCCTCCATCATTCTCTTTTATAAATGAGAGGCTCTCATATTGATTTTGGATCCACCATCTTAGGAATTTTCATACACAACTTAAGCAAAGTTATTATTTTCATGTTTTGAATCAATCTTCATCCATTTTCATCTATTTTCATAATTTCATAGCTAGGTTATGGAAAAATTTCATCAAGGAGCATCAAATCTTCACCATTGATCATCAAGCTTGCAAGGAATTGGGAATGGGCCATTTTCCACATCAAAATGGCACCAATTCCCCCATGGGATTGAGAGTTTGTTTATTTTGAGCAAGATTGGATAGTTTTTATTCATGTTCTTCATTTATTTCTTGTTCTTGATAACTCAAATGAATTTCATGGGGAATGTTGTTTCTAACTTGCATATTGGACTAATGTTGTGTTTGTTCTTTGTGTTTGTGCAGGTATAGGATCACCATTCACACAAAATTTCCATTTGTATTATAATTGAATGTACAATTATTCCAACACATTTAAAATCTCAAGATAACATTTCTTGCATTACAACTTCCATAGACATGGATATAAGAAAACATACATAGCTCCTTGAGCTTCATTAGCATGTAGTAACAAATGGTAAAAGTAACTTGGTAACTACAAAATGAGATGCAACATACTTCCCCCCTTGTGAATCATCATCCCCAGCGATTTTAAACATATAGAGATATATATAATTAAATTAAGGTTCTACCTTAAATTTTCTCATCATGTAAGAATTAAGCATATTCTATTAATAACAAAACATTCTCCCCTCAGAGCATGACCTTTTGCAATCTCATCCATGTTGGAATTTTCACCGAGGGTCCAAACTAACATATAGGGAGATCTTGTGTGATTTCACACATACTTTCCCTTAAAGATTCATACTTCATAATCATATTAAATCCTTTGTACTTCACAAGTACCATAGTGTGCATATCCTATATGACACATATACCTTTGTGACTGGAAAAAACGTTCTCATTAGCTAATGAGTTTTATCCTTAGTGTAACCCAAATAGATAAGGAATGTTAGTGTATTATACACTACACGTGGGTCCCATCCTTTCTTTTGGTGTTTACTCCATTAGACAACTTAGAAGCCGAGATTGTCCATCACTGGCACAACTATCTACCTTAAGCATAATTATACTATTTCATAATTTTAAACTTATATCAACAAGTTTTCCTTTATCCTCTTGATCTATTATTCCATTTTACAACCTTTTTGATCTAAGTTTAATCCTATTTCTTAGATTATCTCAGTTTTATACAGATTCAATCCTTCTTACCATATAATGGACGTAACCTCAATGATAGAAGTTTATAAATATTCTACAAATCCACCAAGATTTGGTTTATCCCATTTTCCTAACTATATAACATAATTGAATTCCTCATAAGACAATCATGGTTTACACAAAACCTTAACATTTTTTTTCCCATCTAATATAACCTTCTCAGGAACACGAAGCAATAAATTTTCACAATATGATGTTTAGGACAACTATTCTTTCAATCAAATTTTCCAATAAAAATTGGTTATCTTGGTGAGTCTATCCACCATAACATTATGTTAGTTCCATCAACATAAAAATATCAAACTATTCTTGTGATCTACCACTTCCCCTCTAGAATTCCATGGGAGTATACAAGCCCTACAATTGATGACATTCTGTCATCATCTACTAGCATACTGGACAATAACTTGCTACATACCTTGCAACATTATAATTTATCCCCTTCTAGATTATAGTTGTTCATCTTCTGACAAAATAATTTTGTCATTCAATTATTTTGAATATGACATCTATTTACCTCATTCATTCTTTCTTCTTCCTAAATTTTTGGGTACATAGGTTCTTTCTTTAGTTCATATTAGTCCATTCTGAATAGGTGAGATATTCCTACATGGAATGATGCCATATTCAGTTCTCAATTTTTTTTTAAAAAATATTGATGGTGGAGCTAAACTCCTTCCACTTAGGACATCCATATCTTGCATTTCTTTTGTCCTTTATTCATTTCTAAGATATATTTTCAGCTCAATCTATTTCTTTCGATGAGAATTTATACTAGTTTGAATAATAATTTTTGTTTGATCATGTTGACTCAATATTATCTTCCAAAAGATATTAGCTATAATTACATACTTAACTATCAAGCATGTATATTCCTTGTTAACTCAAGGTTAGAAATATATAATTCTTCTGATTCCATAGGCGATAATTTTTCCTTTCATGATTAGTCATACTGCCTTATCCCTTTTCTAAGGCATCAATGATACTAACAGTTGATCTTCCAACTCAATTACATATAGAGTTGTGTTGTAAATATTTCTTTCTCATTGGTCATAATCCTTGAACTTTCCACTACCTTTCACTAGTAGTTCCATTAGCTTATCTTTTATCCTTTCCAACCTTGTTGTGGTTATTGAGGACAAGACGAAGAAGTCAAAATTTCCTTCAAATTGGAAATACATCAATGTACTTCATTGTATAGGGTACTTTATACAAGTTTATCTACTTTCCTTCCCCCTTAGTGTTTCCATGATTATCTTAATAGTTGAACTCTTAGAAAAAATTTTCTCCCCTCAATTAATCAAATTGGTTTAACATTCCTTGTTGTTGGTTTTGATAGTTGATTGTCTATGCCTTGATTATACTTTTTTATTTCCAAAATTGGATTCATCATTTCCTTCTATTCTCTCTGATTCAATAGTTGGATCTACCATAACAAGATCTAATGAATATACCAAAATTTACAAGATTCTCTCGAGCATTTCATTTTGATTCTCTTTTCCATGACTATTAATATTCTTTAACCATAGTAGAAGATTATCATTTGTTTGCAAAGCCTCTTTGATCCCTTATAACAAATGTGTCCTCACTTTAGTGTGTTATTTCCAAGATATTCTTTTGATTTGACATAGTCTCCTTTCTTATCCAACTTCCTTCTAAATGAAAGTTTACTTTTGTTGATAGGTTGGTAAGTTCTATTCACACTTCAACCAAACTATGCTCTTAACTGAGCCTTTGTCAGATTTAATCTGATTCACATTTTAGTTCCTAAATATCAATCATCTTTTCAAGTGATTTTGTCCCAATTCTTGGTAACTTTATTTTCTCATAACTTAGACATTCTAAGGTTGTTTATATTCTTTCTCCTTTTTAATTGGGATCTCCAAATTGAATTTTCCTATTCTAGTTGGTTGAATCATGTCCAATCTTGATCCTCTGTAGGTTGCTTCTTAACTTGACCAAACTAATCTCTAATCTTCATTCAAAAGTATCAACTTTCTCTCTTGAATCCAATTAACATTGCAAGATTTTAGCTGTTGGCATATGACTTGGAGAGATTGTTTTTTTGGCTTCTTCTATTGTCATTGATGGCAACTGGAGTTACTTTTATGTTCCATAGTGTATTAGTTGCTCCTATTGATAATAGAAGTAAGTGATTGTAATCTACTAGTAGAAAGTATGAAGAACAAGACATTTGGTTGACAAGTCAATCTAAATACCTCACCGAATCACCATTTTGTGGTGTGGATCCCTAGGGAAGCTTGTTTAGCATATATTCTATCCTATTGGAAATTTTTGTGGTGTTTCAGTAGTCAGAGTATGAGTTAAGAGATTCAGAAGAATGATTTATTGCTTACTTTTTTATTCTAGCCGACCTGATGTATATGTCATGTCGTGGATGAATGTGGAGTATGTGTTTAGTTATTTCTTATGTTTAGAATTTTGGTTTGGGTCCCTACTATAGTCTAGCCAATTTTTGTGGGTACGCATCAATTCTAACTAGTGATTTGGGCTGACATAAGGAAAAGTATTATATTTTGTTTTGAAGCCAACAAACAATAATTTCTGATTAGCGGGTATATAAAGGAGATTCAAAAATATTTTTTCTTATGAAGGCATGTATGTGGTGATGAAGGTAGAAGAAGAGTGTGTTTGTGCGAAAAAGTGCAGAACAAATATATGGGTTAATCTTAGAAGATCTGTTGAGCAAAATTTTTAGAAGGGTTTCTATAGTAGAGTAGAGCAGAAGTATCAATTGGATGAAAGATCCAGAATTTGATTGTGTGCTTAATTGTAACTGATTCTAGGCATTTGTAGATTTTGTACTCTCAGTTCAAAATTTTGTTGTAATTTCAATTATACTATGTAAGGCAGTGAGCTCTAGGCAGTGCGCCTGAATGCAAATGCATTCCCATTTTATCACACTTTTAACAGAGTATACTTTGTGGATTAATCTCCACCGTAGTTTTTCCCCTAATAGGGTTTCCATGTAAAAATCCAGGTGTTATGGTGTTGATTAATGTGTATGCATGTTTCCTTTTGTTCAGATGTTGTGGATATTATTGAGGGTTTAATTATTATTGTTGATAGTTTAAGATCTGATTTGAAAATCAAATATTCTCAAGCACTGATTCACCCCCCTCTCAGTGTTCCTAGTGTCCAACAATTGGTATCAGAGTTGGTTCCTCTTCTGAAGTTTAACAGCTTGAGGTGGATCTTGAATTACAATGGAAGCTAGTGGTCTTTAACAACAGCTTATGGTGGCACTTGATGATCTTGATTATTCCAAAGCAGAGGTCATGGAACTAAAAGCAAATATTATGGCTGCCAAAAAATTCATTCAATCACTAAAGGATAAGATAAATGAGTCAAGGGAAAAGAGGAAGGAATAATGTGATCAATTGAAGCAGAAAGAAAGAAAAGGTACGAATGATGTATATCTGAATCAAACTCTAAGGGAAATAACAAAAGAATGAGAAAAACTTTCTAAGGACAATAAAAATCTAAAGCTTGAAATGGAATCTATGGCGATGAAGTTTACCAAAGAGATTGAAGAAAGAAAAAAGAATGAGGAGAATCTTGCCCAATCCCTAAAAGAAAAATCTAAAGAATGAAAATGAATTAATAGTGGATTTATTCAGTTGGAAATTGAACTGCAATAATCCAAAAACAATGAACAAGAGCTTGAGAGATAGATAGTTATCCTCAGAAATGAGCTTGCTACTGCAAATGAATTCAAGGAGAAATTCAGGATAAGCTTTGCTAGGCTTGATGAGATAACCAAAGGACAAAAGGATACAAATGAAAAGTGAGGTCTTGGCTATGAGAAGGGAAAGAATGCTAGATCCAAATATAAGAATCCTGATAAGAAGAACAAAGGCAAAAGACATCTGGTAAGGCAACCCAATCCTCAAAAATTAATGGATATTGTTTTTCTTGCAACAAATTTGGACATATGGCTTCTCAGTGTAGAAGAAAGATAAACCCTAGTATTCCATCATTTTTTGGTCAGTGTTTTAAATGGAAGAATTTTGGGCATAAGTCATTAGAATGCAGAAGTCTGTCTATCAGTGCAAGTAACATTAATTGTTATACCTATGGAAGATTTGGACATGTTGCTAATCAATGCAGATCAGGCAGAAATTAGTGGAATGGATGGTATAGATAGAAAATTTGGTATGCTACAACTACCACAAAATTGGGCACATTGCAAAATTTTGTAGGAATAGAAACATGAATAAAAGAGGTCTAGTTTATCAAGGGAGAAGTTCACAAAAAGACAAAGGAAAGGAAAAAGCATCTGCAGGAGAGATAAGAGATCAAATGAAGAAGACATGGGTAAAGAAAAGTGAATCTGACGAAGGCAATAAGGTTGTACTGAAAACTCCCTTTGGTAATTCTTCCAACAATTGACTTCAAGCCAGAGGCCTAGGGGAAGTTTCTCATGAAAAATCCTTGTCCCCCTGTGTGTAGTTCACTTTGAATTATTGGATGTCATTAGCAATTGTGTTATTCTTTGACAAATGTATCTATGATCATTTGTTGAGTTGGATGAAATTTTGGAAGTTCAAAGTCGGATTCTTCATTTATTGTTTGTGTTTTCAGTGTAACCGGAACTTCTAGGGCAATGCATTTAAAGCAAGAGAAAGTTAAGTAGGTAAAGATATAAAAGGGAATTTGGAACCCTAATTTCTCACTGTGCGTCGAAGGAGAACTATTGGAGAACCTTTTCCTAAAAATTCGGAGTAAAAAACCAATCTAGAGGTGAATTCTCTAGGTATATTTGTTACTCGTAAATTTCATAGTGTTTTGGTGATCAATAGAACCCTGCTCGGTATGGAAAAAGAAGCAAATTCAAGGATCAGTAATTTTGGATGAATATAATAGTCAAAACATTAGGGATATAATAAATTTGTTGTTTTCCATCGAATTGAAAAGGCTTGGAGGAGCGAAACACAAGAATTTGGATATCTAGAATGAATTCCCTCATTTTTTCAATGTGGAAGTGATTCAGTTTATCTTGAATAGATTGGATGGTGACATCCTTACTATGGATAAACCCTATTAGATTTCTAGGGATGTAATTATAAATTTAATAGGCTTGTGCGAAGTTGGTGATGTTTCAAAGAAGAAATCAATTCAAAATGTTGAAGTTGAAGCCCTAACTAGAAAAATGGGAGATCAAAGGGCTCTAGTAATTTCTACAATCAAAGATCCTTTAATGAGGTATATTACTCATGGAATCTCATATAAAATATTCTTTAGAAATTGAGAAGGATCAATCTCAGCAGGTGTAGTGTATATTGCTCACAAAATGATAATAGAAGGAGAAGAATTTGACCTATGACTAATAGAGAATGTACAATTTTTGAAAGATATAGGCTACTCTTTTAGGTTTGGCACTCTAGCTATATGCATTATGATGTATTTCCTGAATTACTTGCCTTTGAATGACAATGTGGTGTGGAAAGAAAAACTAGTCTACAAACAAATTTTTGAACATTTCAAATCATTTGAAAATGGTGAAAGAGTTTATGAGAAGTTATTTAGGAATTTGTTAGAAAGGTTTAGTGCAAGTGTCATTCCTCTTCTGGTAAAGATAGCTAAAGTTGGATCATCTTCCAGTAAAGCAAAGAAAAGGCAGAAGAGAGAGAGAGAGAACTAGTTGGTGTCACTCCTTCGACACCCAAGTCAACAAAAGTTGAGGAAAAAGGAAAAGAATAGTTGGTTGTGGATGCAGTCGATGAGGACTCTAAGGGATATACTCTAAGAGAAGTACCAAAACCAGTTGAACCGATTGTGGAAATTGCAGAAGATAGTGATGATGAAGGTGCTCTGTTTAAAGCAAAGATATTGTAGATTATTCAGGATGAAGATGGTATGCAGAAGATAACTGACATATGGTTGAATGGACCATCTTATGAGCAAGATGTCATTGAAAACACCCTAGGAAGATACTTTGTTGATAACAACATTGAATTGGAGAGTCTGCAGAATGAACTTCCAGATGAGTTGATCCAATGTATCTAGGAGGCTATGGCCTCTGTTCCTTTGGATAGAAAAGAGGAGGAAATAATTTCCCATTTGAAGATGCAGTTTAGACTTATCTCTTTCTAAACTGAAGAAGAAGATGAATGAGCTATGACAGTGCTTTGACTTAGCGAACAAGATCTTCAATTACTATCTTAGGTGGCCCCATGTGGTTGGAAAGTATAAGGAAAAATTGGAGGAAATTGAAAATAAGCTTGTCAGAATAGGTCAAGATTACAATATGTTTTTGGAAAAGGATGAAGAAGTTAAGAAGAAGATTCATGTTCTATAGGTTGAGCATGCAAAAGTTCACTATGCCAAAAGTACTCTTATGGATGCTTTCTGGAAAGTGAAAGATCATACAGAATGTAAATTAGAGCAAATGATTGAAATTCTAAAGGAAGGAGAAAAGTTGAATGATACCTTCACCATTCCTGAATCCCTTGTTTCGATTATCAATAAGACATTAGAGAATAACAACTTGATTATAGCTATTGGGATTGTAGTGGACTCATGGAAGAAATCTCTTCTAGAAATGAAAGCTAAGTATAAAATAATCTTCTAATTTGTGTAACAATTTTTCAATTTTTGATCAAAACTCTTTTTTTTGCTAAAGGGGAGAGATTAGTAAAATTTTGAAGGAAAGAAGTGCAGTGAAAGGAGTGGAAGCTTTTTCATTGATGTCAAAGGGGGAGAGAATGCAATGAAAAATGCCTTGGAATCTTGAGGGGAAGTAGAAATTTTGTCTTGATAAGTTTTTGAGTTTTGACACTTAGTCATTTTTCACTAAGTGTTGCCATCAATGCCAAAGGGGGAGATTGTTGGCATATGGCTTGGAGAGACTATTTTTTGGCTTCTTGTGTTGTCATTGATGGCAACTAGAGTTAATTGTATGGTCCATAGTGTAGTAGTTTCTCCTACTGGCAAGAGAAGTAAGTGACTGTAATCTATTGATAGAAAGATGAAGAACAGGACATCCGGTTGACAAGTCAATCTGAATACCTCATTGAATCACTATTTTGTGGTGTGGATCCCTAGGGAAGCTTGTTTAGCATATATTCTATCCTATTGGAAATTTTTGTGGTGTTTTAGTAGTCAGAGTACGAGTTAATAGGTCCAGAAGAATGATTTACTAATTACTTTTTTATTCTAGCTGACCTGATGTATGTTGTGTTGTGGATGAGTGTGGAGTATGTGCTTAGTTATTTCTTATGTTTGGAATTTTGGTTTGGGTCCCTACTATAGTCTAGCTGACTTGTGTGGGTACACATCAATTCTAACTAGTGATTTGGGCCAACATAAGGAAAAGTATTATATTTTGTTTTGAAGCAAACAAACAACAATTTATGATTAGCGGGTATATAAAGGAGATCCAAAAATAATTTTTTTATGAAGGAATGTATGTGGTGATGATGGTAGAAGAAGAGAGTGTTTGTGTGAAAAATTGTAGAATAGCTATATGGGTTAATCTCAAAAGATCTATTGAGCAAAATTTTTAGAAGGGTTTTTGCAGTAGAGCAGAGTAGAGTAGAAGTACGAATTGGATGAAAGATCTGGAATTTGATTATGTACTTAATTGAAATTTATTCTAGGCATTTGTAGATGTTGTACTCTCAATTCAAAATCTTGTTGTAATTTTAATTATACTTTGTAAGGAAGTGAGCCTTTCTCTTTTGAGCAGTGAGCTCTAGGTAGTGTTCCTGAATGCAAGTGCATTCCCCTTTTATCATACTTTTAATAGAGTATACTTTGTGTATTAATCTCCACCATGATTTTTCCTCTTATAGGGTTTCCATGTAAAAATCCAAGTGTTATGGTGTTGATTAATGTGTATGCATGTTTCCTTCTGTTCAAATGTTGTGGATATTATTGAGGGTTTAATTATTGATGTTGATAGTTTAAGATCTAATTTGAAAATCAAATATTATCGAACATTGATTCACCCCCCCTCTCAGTGTTCCTAGTGTCCAACATTAACCTTGTATCAAATTAGGTTTTCCAAGTTTTATCCAACCTCATGTTACCTTTCTATTTGTTTTTTATTCAATTTTTTTTTTGAATTTCTACTTCGCCATAAGTTTCCAATTTATCCTATCAATTAGTGTCCTAATAAAAGCATACTCATAGATTCATAATATCCTTACTCAATCCAAATTCCTTGATTCTTTTAGTAACTACTGGTTGCTATCAATAAGGGTAATTACTTCAATCCACTCTATCCCTTAGAGTCATTTGAACAATGTCATAGGATGAAGGTACCCATCAATTAGCCTCCATAACCCTCTTACTAAACCTGGTTGCCTAATATTTTACAATCCAAGGTGTATCATATTGAGTTGTTGGTTTAGGAATTTTCAATGCTGGAAACAATTATTTTCTAGTTCCAATGCAAACAAGTTTTCAAGAATCTAAACTTCCCTTTTTGTTTCCCATTTGTTCTTTTCCTCTTGCCATCTTGGCGTAAGAAATTTTCAACTAAACTTCCAATAAGGCCTATGTTTAACTTACGTAATGAGTCCATAGGCTTTGTCATGTCCCCTTCCAGTTGACATCTCTCATAGCTTATGATTAGCCTATTATGTGACCCTCGTAGGCTGATAGGATGGATAGAGGGTCTTGATGGAGCTTGGCTTGGTTTTGGTTGTCAGAGGTTTATCAATTGGCTTTTGTTCGGGCTCATTCGGACACCATTTGCCTGAATTGCTATTTTTAGCAGTTTTTGGCACTCAGTGTAGCACCCCTGCTATTTTTAGCAGTATGGTTTGGTCACGTGTGGAATCACTCCCTTATTTGCCAGCTTAAGACGGTTCGTGAATTGTATATACTTTGAGGGAGATATTAATATTTAATTGATTAATTAAATATTAATTATTCGAAGCTTATATTATAAAGTTATAATATTTTAAAAAAATTATAACTTAAGTGATTTGCTGAAGGGGTCGACCATCATTGAAGGGGGCCACTTTTTAATTATATTTTATAATTAAAAGTGAGTTTGAAACTATGGAAAAATTAAAAAGAAAAGTTTGAAATTATTTAAATGATGGCTAATTGAGAGAATTCAACTTTTTGAAGAGATATAAGGGTTTTCATTAGAAATTGTGCTGATTATGATTGAAGTTGAATTTTTGCTAAGTCTTTTCTTCTAAGAACATAGCCAAGGGTTCCAGTTTTCAACTTGCATTGGAGAACGTGCAATCTTCAGTGTGTGCGATTCAGAGGCTGTGAAATACCAGCTGATCTATTGCCAGTCACAAAGATAGCTTTATTTAGAAGTTATCACGGAGCATCACAAGCAAAATACATTCAGGGTTTTCAGTGTATTCATACGGAGGAGTTCCTTATTTACAGGCGCCCAATTTACTAAGATCAGGAGACAATAATAAGGGCCGTACTCTTTATTTATTTGCTGTTGTACACAAGCCCTACTATATTTGCTGTAGGTCGTACCTTTAATAAAAGGTCTGTACTTTCTTGTTTTGGAAAATCGCCTTCTCTTTGGCCAATCTGCCTTCACCCACTAGGGCGCCTTTGCATCTGGTATCATTTTGCATCATCAAACAAAGAGAGAAAGGGTTTTCTAACATAGCCATACTAGTTCAAGACCAATATCAGCTTGCTGTAATATCAGGTTTTCATCAATAAAAGCATTACTTTTTCATTCATCTATTATCAGATCTCTTTGTAAATCGCTCCAGTAGATTAATATATTGATTGGTATCGTTAGATCTCATATTTTCCATCAAGATTGGCATTGTGGTATTTTATTTGAATTTATTAGCATTTTCTTGCAAAATCGCATTATATCATTTATGCTCAAAAACACCAAAAATGTCAAAAATAAGCAAAAAAATAGACAGTTCAGAGTTCAGTTAGAACAAGGGTTTCTACAGTAGTATCAGAGCTAAATCCTACCATCCTGAGGGTTTAGCAATCTTATGCAGCCACAAGAGTTTGGGTCTCACAGGTATTATACTCGCAGGAGAGCATTGATTGATAGGCAACAGGGTTTGAATAGGCAGCCTGGAAACATGGCTGAGAGAAAAGAGATTCCTCAAAACCCTAGGGATCAGGACAATGCAGAGGTTCCACATGCTCTCAGAGATTTACGAGCAGGTCAATGACAGTCTAACGAGGTGCTATAGCAGTTGACAGTGGCACTCCAAAGGTTAGGTACACCGAGGAGACCGTCACCACATCGTGATGAGGACAGGAGTGATGTAGGATCACAAAGAGCACCTAGGACTGTTTCACGGATGGTAGATAGGCCCATTAGGCCTACTTTTGTGAGATAGGAGGCCGAAGAGGCTATGGTAGGTGAGGAGTATGAGGAGTTGTTCACAGACACACTTATGGCAACAAACAAGGAGTGACAGTTAGTACCACCTGATGTCAGAGAGAGGATTACCTTTGACAGATTCATTACACAGAGGAGAGAGCATCATAGAGGTTGACAGGATTGGAGACCAAGACATCAGAACAATGATCTGAAACATGCTACAAATAGACTCAATCTAGCGATGTTCGATGGGAGTGGTAAGCTTACAGCTCAGGCCTGGATCAGTAAGCTAGACACTTTCCTCACATTGCATCTGATGGCTGAGAGAGATGCTATCAGGTATGCGACATTGCATCTTGAGGGGGTAGCTTACGACTAGTGGCACCATGGGATGGTGACCCTCCAGCATGATCAGATCACCTCATATCAGGAGTTTGTTGATAGGTTGGTGGAACGATTTAACAGGAAGGATCCAGAATCCTATTTCAGAGATTTGGCTCAGTTGCGACAGAGTGGCAGTTTGGAGTCTTACATTGGTGACTTCCAGAGATTGTCGGTTATGGTCCCTAATATTTCAAAGAGGTGACTTGTAGTGCTTTTCATGGAGGGATTGATGGAGCCATTGAGAGGTTGGATCAAAGCCTTTGATCCTCCTTCGTTATAGGAAGCCATGAAGAAGGCACGTAGCATGGAGTTGGCAGCACCATCCAACAGATTTAACTCCAGAAACACTTCTTCATTCAGGGACAATATAGGCTTCAACAAAAATAGAGAGAAATCAAATTTTAACAAAGAAAAAACAGATTTTAAGAATGATTCAAAGGGAAAATCAGCAGCACCACCTTTGGATCGAGAGGCTCTTAATGATCTATGCAGGAAGAAGCTTTGCTTCTACTACGAAGGTCCCTATGATGCCAACCATGATTGTCCTTTGCGGCCTAAGGGCAAGGCCAATTGAGTGATGTGGGCTTATTACAAGGATTCAGAATTAGAGAATTCTGAACAGCAGGAGAGTTCTGAGGAGTCAGAGTTAGAGGCTTCAGAGCCTAAGGTAGAGGCAGAGTCAAAGCTTCAAATTCAGGAGGCATGCCTATCTAGCATTCAGTAGGAAGGTTGATTCAGACTTCGTGGAGTTTTGGTAGGACAGAGGGTCATTACCCTTTTTGATACAGGATCCACCCACAATTTTATCGATGCTAGATTTGTGGAGAAGTGTGGACTCATCACTGAGGAGTTTGAAGGTATTAGGGTTAAGGTGGCCGACGGTTACACTCTCAGGTGTGAACGTATGATTAATGATCTCCCCTTGTGCTTGAACAACTATGAGTTCAAGGCTGATTATTACGTGGTGAACATGGGGGATATCGATTTAGTCTTGGGCATGAAGTGGCTTCATTCACTTGAGGAAGTCACTCTTCATCTCAAAGACATGGAGATTCATTTTGATGTGGATGGGAAGACACATATTCTGAAGGCAATTCGGGACAGCAACATCAAAACTATTTCTTTTCGTCGGATGGAGAGACTCATGCGACTCGACATGGTAGAGTGGGCTGCCGAGTGCACATTGGCACCTATATAGGAGGGACATCATAAGACAGAATATCATCCTGACATTCAGCAGTTGAGAGTCAAGCATGAGAAGGTATTCAGTGATATTCCACCAAGGAGACCTCCAGACAGGGGCATTGAGCACATTATAGAGCTTGAGGAGGGTGCTAAGCCCGTTATGATCACTCCTTATAGGCATCCTAAGAGGTTGAAGGATGAGATAGAGAAGATGATCAAGGAGTTGCTTGCGATGGGTCACATTCGACCTAGTAAATCACCATTCACTTCTTCAGTTGTTCTGGTGAAGAAGAAGGATGGCACCCTTCACATGTGCATCAATTATAGAGTCCTGAATAAGAGGACTATCAAAAATAGGTACCCCATACCTCGCATAGATGAGCTTATTGATGAGCTCCATGGTGCATGCTATTTCATGAAGATAGACTTAAGGTTAGGATATCACCAGATTAGGGTTCGTGAATAGGACATTGAGAAGACTGCATTTCGTTGTCATTGTGGACACTTCGAGTTTGTGGTGATGCCATTTGGGCTCACCAACGTGCCAACAACATTTCAGTCCACCATGAACAGGGTCTTTCATTCACTACTAAGGAGATTTGTACTTGTCTTTTTCAATGACATTCTTATTTACAGCAGGACTTAGCAAGAGCATTTGTCTCATCTAGAGACTGTGCTCAGTATTTTAGAGAGGGAGTCCTTGTACACCGAGTCCAAATGTGATTTGGGGATGATCGAGTTGCTCTGCTTAGGTCATATCATCAGTGTAGAGGGAGTGCAGATGGATCTTGAGAAGATCCACGCTATTATAGACTGGCCTACTCCAGTGAACCTTACATAGCTGCGGGGATTTCTTGGCTTGTGTGGGTTTTACTGCAGATTCGTGAATGGTTATTCACATCATGTAGCCCCTATGATGGACTTGTTGAAAAAGGGTGCATTCTGTTGGACTCCTGAGGCACAGGAGTGTTTTGTGAGGTTCAAGGAGCTGATGACTATGTGTCTAGTATTGGCACTACCGTATTTCTCGAAGCCTTTTGAGCTTCAGTGCGATGCTTCTGGCGAGGGAATTGGTGCGGTGCTTATGCAGGACAAGCACCCAATTGTGTATGAGAGCCATAAACTTAGAGGGCTAGAGAGGCTCTATAGTATCTATGATAAGGAGATGCTAGCTATAATGCATGCCTTGGAAAAATTTAGGCAATATCTTGTGGGCAGTAAGTTTTGCATTAAAACTGACCACAATAGTTTGAGGCATTTCCTGGGGCAGAGAGATCTCAATGATCGTCAGCAGAAGTGGGTAAGTAAATTGTAGGCATATGACTTTGATATCTCTTATATCAAAGGCACCCAGAATGTAGTGGCCGACGCTCTCTCACGCAGGCCTTATCTGAGCTCTATGGTTCACATTGTAGAGGATTGGAGGCATTTGATTGTGGAAAAGTATGCCAAAGACACTTGGGCATCCAGTATTGTTGAGGGATTGATGGTTGATACCAGATAAACGCTTGTGAATGACTTGATCATTTACAAGAACATGATTTATTTGATCCCAGGTTCAGAGATGAAGAACACTATCATGCGAGCCTTTCATGATGTACCTACAGCAGGCCATCTTGAGTACTTCAAGACGTATAGACAGATTCGGGAGAGATTTACATGGAAAGGTCTCAAGGCGGACGTTCTTCAATATGTGCTGAATGCCCTATTTGTTAGCAGAACAAGCAGGAGAACACATACCCGGTAGGATTATTGCAGCCACTTCTGATTCCTGACAGGAAGTGGGAATGCCTGTCGATGGATTTCATTACGGGCTTGCCTAAAGCCCAAGGACAGGATTGCATATATGTAGTTGTGGATTGGATAACGAAGTATGCCCACTTCTTTCTGATTACCACCACTTACACAGCTACGCAGGTAGTAGAGGTCTTCTTCCGTGAGGTATTCAGACTACATGGGTTTCCTCATAGCATAGTGAGTGATAGGGATAGTCGATTCTTGAGTCACTTCTGGTAGGAGGTGTTTAGACTTTGTGGAACTGAGCTTACACCGAGCACCAGTTACCACCCGCAGATCGATGGGCAGACGGAGATAGTGAATAAATGGGTGGAAGGGTACCTCAGGAACTACATTGCAGGGCAGCAAAAGGCTTGGGTCAAGTGGATTTATTTGTGCGAGTATTGCTACAACACTACATTCCACATGACCATTCAGATGTCCCCCTTCATGGCGTTGTACGGTTATGAGGCGCCAAGCTTTCTTGATTTGCTACTGAGTGACAGTAGAGTGCCGAGTGCTGGAGATTTATTGTAGGAGAGTCAGGACACTATGAGGGCTCTCAAGGAGAATATTGCTAAGGCACAGAATCAGCAAAAGTAGTATGCAGACCAGAAGAGGACAAAGAGGTCTTTCAAGGTGGGTGACATGGTTTATCTTATGCTGCAGCCCTACCGTCAGTCTACTCTTAGGAAGGGTGGTTCAGAGAAGCTTAAGCCACAATATTATGGTCCTTTTAGGATTCTGAGGCATGTTGGAGAGGTGGCTTATGAGCTAGAGCTTCCGGTAGAGAGCAAGGTACACAATTTTTTTCATGTGTCATGTCTCAAGAAGGCGTTGGGACACCGTGTGGTACCTTATGTAGTTTTACCTCCCTTAGATGATGAGGGAAAGTTGATTCTAGTACCTGAGTCTATCTTGGAGTACAGAGAGAGACAGTTGCGTAGGAGGACTATTAGGGAATATTTGGTAAAATGGAGAGATTTTCCAGTGGAGGATGCTACATGGGAGAGTGAGGATATTCTGCAGCATCTGGAGTTGAGATTGCTTGAGGACAAGCAATTTCAGGAGGGGCGGACTGTCATGTCCCCTTCTAGTTGACATCTCTCAGAGCTTATGATTAGCCTATTATGTGACCCTCGTAGGCTGATAGGATGGATAGAGGGTCTTGATGGAGCTTGGCTTGGTTTCGGTTGTCAGAGGTTTATTAGTTGGCTTTCGTTCGGGCTCATTCGGACACCATTTGCCTAAATTGCTATTTTTAGCACTTTTTGGCACTCAGTGTAGCACCCCTACTATTTCCTTCCTTTTTAGCAAGTAATATGTGGTTTAATATTACATGTAACTACCCTTGCCTTCAGACACGGTTCCGGACCCGATACTTTGAGGGGAGATATTAATATTTAATCAATTAATTATTCGGGTTTATAAGTATTATAAAGCAGAAATATTATAACTTAAGTGATTTTGCTGAAGGGGGTCGACCATCATTGAAGGGGCCATTTTTAATTATAATTTATAATTAAAAATGAGATCGGAAACTATTGAAAAATTAAAAGAGAAAAGTTCGAATTTATTTAAATGATGGCCAATTGAGAAAAGTCAAATTTCGAGGAGGATATATACATTGGAAATCAGCCGATTATGATCGGGTCACCCCCATGTCTTCTTCCGAACAGAGCCATATTCCACTTCAACTGTGGCATTGGAGAACGGCAATCTTCAAGGCAGGTGATATCTCGGTGAGGATGAAATACCGTACCGACGACACAAATACAGAGCAGCCTTGGCCCGAAAAGTTATCACTTCGAGACGCAACAGACCGCAATGTTCACCGAGAGTTCTTATTTACAGCGCCTAATCACCAGATCAGGAGACAATAATAAGGGTCGTACTCTTTAGTTATTTTCTACTGTACACAAGTCGTACTATATTTGCTGCAAGTTGTACCTTCAATAAAAGGGTTGTACTTTCTTGTTCTAGCAAATTGCCTTCTCTTTGGCCAGTTTTCCTTCACCCACTGGGGCGACTTTGCATCTGGTATCATTTTGCATCATCAGATGAAGAGAGAAAGGGTTTTCTAACATAGCCGTACCAGTTCAAGACCAATATCAGCTTGCTGCAATATTAGGTTTTCATCAATAAAAGCATTGCTTTTTCATTCATCTGTTATCAAATCTCTTTGTAAATCGCTCCAGTAGATTAATATATTGATTGGTATTGTTAGATTTCATATTTTCCATCAAGATTGGCATTGTGGTATTTTATTTGAATTTATTAGCATTTTCTTGCAAAATCGCATTATATCATTATGCTCAAAAACACCAAAAAAACCATAAACATCAAAAACAAGCAAAAAAACAGACAGTTCAGAGTTTAGTTAGAACAGGGGTTTCTACAGGCTCGAGAGATGAACCTGGTAGCTCTGATACTACATGTAACAACCCTATTGTTCTACTCAAAATAATTACCAATGATTTAACTACAAGTGAATAATTCATGATGTCATCCCATAGCAATAATTTTTTTCTTGTAATTCAAAGTATACAAGCACATATGAAATATCACATATTTCAAACTTTCCATTTGCATTATAATTGAATGTACAATTATTATAATACATTTAAAATCTCAAGATAACATTTCTTGCATTACAACTTCCATAGACATGGATATAAGAAAACATACATAGCTCTTTGAGCTTCATTAGCATATAGTAAAAAATGGTAAAAGTAAATCGGTAATTATGAAATCGGATGTAACAAATTCACCTTATGAAAATTGGAGTATGGTAGCCCCCCCTTAGGATGGTGTGTTCTATACAAAGGATCGTGTGGCATCCTAAGGAGAGAAAGGAGAGGAAAAGATGTTGTGGCCTAAGAGACATAGCAAGATGTAAATGTGGAATGTTGTCATGCACATGAGGGAAAACACATAAGCACCACAACATCACTAAGTAGATAGAGAGAGACAAACAAAGATAAAGAAAATGAGAGAAAAGTAGAAATGAATAAATTAAAAGATAGGGGGATCTGGGAGTTCGGGGTCAAATCTGTTCATATATATATAAATAGGTAACACATGATGTATGAACAAACGATCATCAATCCCCAAAGTTCCTAGATTGTGAAGAAGAGAACATGAAGACAAAATGAAAATAAAAAATTGATTCAACATTGAAGAGTTCCTAAATTCCAACACTTTGCATCGTCCCCAATTGTCGAAAAGAAAATTTACAACATATAGAAGAATGATGATACACAGAAGAAGTTTACAAATTTTTTTATAGGTTTGTACCCAAGCACCTACAAGGGTAGCAAGGGTCCTCTAGGAAGGATAACAAACACATATAAACAAGCACAAGGGGAACACAACACACACATAAATCTAATCTTAGATAAAGAAGAGTTACCACCCTACTCTTCATTGACCAATAGGCCATCCTACTCCTAATCTAGATCATTATATAGGGAGGGAGTATGATCTTGCAAGGGAGGGATAGTGAGGGGAATACCCTTCAACTATCCTACAACAAGGGCCAAGGAAGAAGGCCCCTTGAGGTCTTCTTCACCAAGCTCTTGTGAGGTGAAGGTCATTGATCTCGCAAAGATCAAGAACAAAGTTGGGACATCATCCACCAAGTTAAACATGCACTTCAATGGAGTGCCATGTGTTAACCGAGTGGGAGAAGAAGGATGCACTTGAGATCAATTGTTGACCTCATCAAGAGGGGTAGTGACAAACTTAGGGGATGTGGGGGTCACCTCTGCCATAAGGATGGCACAAGCCAAAATAGGATTAGCTCCTAAAGAAGGAGAGACCTTCTTCTAACCACCATTCTAGGTGTGGTCATCCTTCATCTTACACTTCAATGGATGATTTTGGATCCCCATTGAAGAAGTTGAGGTGGAGGAGGGAGAATACAAAGCCACTACATACACCATCATTGTTTTTAGCATGTCTATGGGCTAAGAAAGAGGAGGGATGTCTAGAAGGGACATCAAGAGAGGAGGCTCTATGAAAGGAGTGATGAACACCTGCACCTTTTTGGGGTGAGGATCATTAGAACCTATCAAGGGAGCTGGAAGCAGAATGGAGGTGATTGGAACTAAGGCAGGAATGAAAAAAAAGAAGAGAAACAACATGAGATGCAAAAATAGGAGGTATTGGCTCCCCCTCTATCTTCTACATGGTAGATTGTTCTGTGTACAATGTGTTTCTCTTGCACTCATGCTCACATGCAAGCCAATTATGTCAACTCTTGGAACTAGAAGTCACAACTTGAGAAGAGGTGGGAGGTTCCTCTTCTGCCATAGAAGTATCCTCCACAACTGTTGTCGATGGAAGGATGACCTCTTGGATAGGGGTAAGAGTAGGGAGCACAAGGGTGAAAACAATAATAGGTGGAGAAGTAGACATGAGTGATTTGGTAGTGGATCTATTCCCATTAATTTCTAGAAGGGTGGGAGGAATAATGGTAGGAGGCCACAGAGGCCAAGAAATGGGGGCCACTCCATGAGGACCCTTCCCCTTGTCGTAAATAACAGGTCTAGGAATTATGGGCAAGATAAGAAGTTCAGACACTTGAAACTTAACTTTTCACCAAGTAGGCACCATCGAGCTCCCCATGTGAGGCATGGGAGCAAGATTCAAGGATGTCATAGCAGGGCGAGAAGCAGAAGAAGATGGAGCAAAAGACACAAAATATGAAGGCCCATGGTTGTGAGCAAGCTTCCCCTTCCTCTTTTGTTGGTAGGAGGAGGTAGCTTGTTGCTGCACAATCATAAAGTATTTTACTAAGATAGCATAGGGAGATACTAGATAGGTCACTTTTCATGTTGTGCCCCCAGTCTTATACTTGACATAAGCATGATATAACAAATTTTTCCTTGAAGGGAGAGGTTCGACTAGAGCAGGCCAAAAGTGGTCTAACAAGGAGCCCCCATGCAACACCAATGGTTTGTAACTGGTGTCGTGCATAGAGCCCTCATGAGAGAGCTTGAGACATTTGTGAATCACCAAAGAGACACCATTCATGGAAACCAACCACGAAATTCCCAATTTCACCCTAAATAGGTTTGACTCCAAAATTTTGACAAAGAGGTATCCATGGTCTTGGGTCCTACCAAGACCGAAAGAGTAATAGAACCAATAGGATGGGTTGAGATTCCATCGTGTGTGCATATAATGGCCTTCGATTATTTGTATTCCTCCCTATGCAAAAAGTCTATAAGTAGAGTTTCTTTCATTATAACATTCACTCAACTCACAAGGTCAACTAAGACATCAATGACAATGTTTCCATTGATACAAGCGGGAATGTACAAGGGAGAAGGCTCTTTATTCATAGGTATATCCTACGAGGTAAAGGTTATGTTTGGTGATCTACTCACAGGTTGAGTGGGAGGAATACATGTGAATGAGACCATATTAACTTATTATGATGGAACAAACTCAATAGAAGTAGAAGGTTGAGAGATTGGACAGTGACCTATCTGAATTCCACTCCTAAATATCAAATATCCCTTCTAACTACGTAGCTAGGGGTCGTAGATTGTGTTGCAAGGCCATTCACCCTATAGCATGCAAATGTACAACACCCTTAGGACACGAGAGGAGGTTATTCAATACCAAGAAATTAAACATAAATAGTTCATGTCTAGTTCACAAAAATGTAGAGAAGGGGGACTCATCACCCTTGGGACTCCAGGTCATGGGAAAGCCCCAAGGAATGGGCTTCCCTAAACTACCTCGGGTTTGCTAGATATATTGAAAAGGATAAGGTATTGAGGTTGAAAAGGAAGGAAAAATAGATTGTTGCTTTCCTTCTGCTAAAACTAGATGTTCACAAGGTCAAAAGAGATGACTTCAAAGGTTTGGTCTACTACACAGACAACTCATTGTTTGAGGATGGCAGCATGGATCTTGGACTCCAACGTGGCATGCTAGTGTCTTAGGGATACGTTAGCATCCTGTACAGACATAGGTCTAGAGAACATACAAAACCATAAGAAGCCTATTTAACTATTTGACTATTTAATGTCTTATGGTTTTATAGAATGTAGGAAAAGTATAGAAACTACAAGTACAACAAAAGAAATACTAGAAATAAGCTTATATGAGAAATGACAAAGATAGTGGGAAAATGTACATGTTTACCCATGAGTTGATTCTTCAAGTAGCTCCACTCGAAAGAACCTACACACATGAAAATGAGAAAAATGTTGGGTTGTGTTCAAGGTCTATCTCATTTAGACCTCCATTTTGGTGTTCCCACCTCCACAGATAGCCAGATAGCCACAAAGTGGAAAGCAATGGAGAAAGTAGAAAGGAAATAGTATTGCTAAGTAGAGAGCACAAACAACTAGAATGCTACTTAAAAAACAAGATGATACAAATGGACAAAAAAGAACAATATGACCTTCTCAACTATGAGTACACAAGGATAATAGTGGAAGGAAGAAGCTTGATGATCCTCCAATAGTAGTAGTGTTGCAACAAGAATGTGGTGTTGGAGCCAAAATGAAGAACTTGCAGCCAAGAAGGAAGGGTGTAGAAGCAAGAAAATGAGAGTAGAATGAGCTAGAATGCAAGAGAGAGTGAATCCAGTGAGTAGAAGCCAAGAGAGAGTGAAGGAATTATAAAGAAGTGGATTTGAATTATCAAAGGGAGGTAAGAGGATTGAATTTCATTAGTCAATGAGTTAGGAGATGTTACACTTCACACCCAATAGGAAACATAATGTTTCTGCTAATTCTAGGGGTAGGAATCCTGTCAGGACGGAAGTGCATCCTTAACAAAAATTCCTCCACCGACACAAAAAAGACACAACCAAGTGGATGGAGCATGGTGGTAGTGAAGGATTTTGCATCATAAAATTTATATTTTTTAAGGTAGGGGTGACAAAATGGGGAATTTTCCTAAGGCGCAAATTCACTCCATTACAATACCTATCACTAAACCCATTGGGGGAATTAAAATATGCATGAATTATAGAGATCTAAACAAGGAATGTGCTAAAGATGACTCTATGTTACCTAATATAGATATGATTGTGTACTTGATAGTGGGGCATGGGATGCTATCTTTAATGGATGGATTCTCTGGATATAATTAGATTTGTATTGCTCTTGAAGATTAACAAAAAATAACATTCACTTATCCATGGGAGACCTTTTGTTGGAATGTCATGCCCTCAACCTCAAAAATGTTAGAGCTACCTACCAAAAGGCTATGACCACTATCTTTCATGACATGATGCATATCTTAATGGAGGATTGTGTTGATGATCTCCTAGAAAATTACTCACAAGAGAAGGGCATCTAGATACACTAGAAAAGATGTACAACCTTTGACTGAATCCTAAAAAGCATGTCTTTAGGGTTACATCAAGCAAAATACTGGAGTATATTATATCTAGAACATGCATCGAGGTGGACCCAACAAAGGTCAAAGCTATAGTCAACATGCCTCCTCCTACCAATCTCAAACAACTATGAATCCTACAAGGAAAGCTTCATTCTATTCACCGATTCATTTATCATCTAGAATACAAGTGTCATCCCTTTATGCACCTTTTGCATAAGGATGTTATATTTAAGTGGGATGAAAATTTTCAAAAGGAATTCCAACAACTAAAAGATTATCTTTGATTTCCTTCAGTTTTAATGCTGTCAGTTCAAGGCAAGCATTTTTATTATATGTATCTATCACATCAGCAACATTGGGTGCTCTCCTCACACAACATGATGACTGGGTAAAGAAAGGGTAGTCTAATACATCAATCATACTCTAGTAGGTTATGAAATTAAATATACGCCTATAGAGTGTGCCTATTTACTAGTTGTTTTTGCATCACGGAAACTAAGACATTTCATGCTAAACCATCAAAATAAACTCATTGCAAAAATTGATCCTCTAAAGTACTTGTTGAGCAAGACAACACTCACAACTTGGAGACTGGCTAAATTGGCTATGATCTTGAGTGAATTTGATATTGAATATGTAGACAAAAAGGTCATCAAAGGGAAAGTAGTCACAAACTAGTTAGAAAATGCTCTTATGATAGAAGATTGCTTGCTAGTGTCCGATTTCCTAGATGAAGGTATATTCACAATAACCCATACCCATACATGAAATCTTTATTTTGATGGATCATACACTCAACATGGATTAGGAGCATGTATACTATTCATCACACCTTAAGGTGAGTATATGTCAAAATTGTACCATTTGATATTTCTATGTATAAACTATATCATTAAATATGAAGCATTACTCATAGGACTCAGGACAAATATACAGTGGAAACTTAAGGAACTACAAGTCTATGGTTATTCCTAGTTGTTTATAAACATGTGAACAATGAGTATTAGATGAAATATGATAAAATTATATGCTATGGTAAAATAGTAGATAGTTTTAAAAAATACTTCAATGAAATCACATTTGAGCATATTCTTAGACTAAGAAATAAAGCAACAAATGTAATGGAAACCATTACATCTCTTTTGGATATGCCCCACAATACCCAATAATGTAAATTCTTAGTGGAACATCTCTTGATCCCTATATTCAATTTTTCAAAGTCTAATCTTGTGTGCAAACTTATTGGTCCCAATTCTACCTAGTACCAAGACATATATGACTACCTCCATCAACAAAACCTTCCACCTAATTTATCCAACAACCAAAGAATAACTTTCATTAGACGTTATTCCCAATTCCTCATTTTGGGTGATACACTCTATCAAAGAAGCTTTTGACGATACTCTCCTTAGGTGTCTTAACTCAGAAGAAGCAAAAAATTACCTATATGAGGTACATGACAATATTTGTGGGTCACACTCTAGTGGTCCAAATCTAGAGAAGAAATTAGTGAGAATTGGATACTATTGGCTAGCAATAGAACAATATGCCCACAAGTTTACTCATAAATGTCACAAGTGTCAGAATCACAATGAACTTATACATGCATCAACTTAGGAGCTTCAAGAAATCACCACATTATGGCCTTTCTCTCAATGAGGGCTCGACCTCATAGGAAAAATTCATCCCCATCCTCCAATGGTCATAAATTCATTATCACAACTGCGTAATACTTCACTAAATGGATTGAATTCATTCCTCTAATTGAAATCATTGACAACAAAATTGCTAGTGATATGTCAGTATGATATTTACTCGACTATTGTCACTGATAGTGTTCAACCATTTAATAACCAATATTTTCATGAAATTTGCAATAAATTTCACATCCAACATCACTTTTCCACCCCCTATTATGCACAAAGTAATGATCAAGTGGAGGCATCAAATAAAACCATACTAAAATTTATTAAGAAGACTGTCAATGATGATGGATGAGATTGGCACATCTACCTTAAACCTTCATTGTGGGCTTATTGAACTAGCATTCATACACCCACATGCACCACTCCATATTCCCTAGTCTTTGGAGTTGAAGCAATCTCACTTATCAAGGTCGAGCTCTTGTCACTCAAATTTTCCCTATAAAATATCATATGATGAAGAGTATAGAGCTTCCAAATTACATGATTTGCAATTGCTAGATAAATGATATCTCAATGAACTCATTCACTTACAAGTCTATCAAAACTGTCTCAATCATAGTTATAATAAGAAGGTTATTTGATGAAAGTTTGAGATAAGAGATATTGTACTTAAGAATAATCAAAAGAATCAACAAGAACATGAGAAGAAAGGGAAATTTGAACCTAATTAGTTAGAACCCTTTTTCATCACAACTTATGGATCAAGAGCATACTAGCTTTCCACACCTAAAGGAGAACCATTAGATGAGCTTATCAATAGCGGTCACCTATAGAAATTATATGCTTGATCCTTAAAGTATCTTAATTGAAAAATACAAAAATAAAAAATAGATGAAACAAATAAAAATAGAACCCTAAGGTCCTAAGTGCAAAGAACCTAGGATTCAATAGCCTTTTTCTAAGTTTCATTCAGGATGGAGATCAACAAGGTGAATAGATTGACTTTCAACCATTAAGGTGAGTCAATTAGACTTGGATATCCATCCTATTGAGAGTAGGGGTGGATTGGAATTGATTGATTATGATTAACTTAATTATACTATGGGCCCTAATATGAAAATTATAATAATTCAACAATATATAGACTAAAACAGTAAATTGTAGGTAGATCTGGAAAGTGCAGAGGATTGTGTAACTATCCAAAAAAGTTGGTTTCAATGTGCATAGGAGGACTGATTTTCCCAATGGCATACGTGTCCTTGTAGGGGTGTCCTCTATTTTTGCAGTTCTCTGATGAAAAATTTGAGACTCCCGTTTATGCTTGGAGAGTTTTCAGAATGTTGGATAATTCTATAGGTGAGTTTCTATGAGTTGAAAAGATTTAGGGCAATGATGGAAGCAATACACAAATGATCTTAAAACTTCCTTCAATCATCTCCAAACTTGAAACCTACATATTCAAAGGGAAGGAAAGGGTTGTGCCATTTAGGGGCTTGCCTTAGTCAAACCCCGTGTTAGTGTTTCCACTTCCACAATGGCAATGTCAATGATAAAATGATAATGGATAGGAAGGAATGATAAAATCACAAAGTGATACAACTCATAACCATTCAATGACTTCCTTGAAGGAATGAAGTCATACACATCACCTCAAGTTCTTGGATCTTGCTTACTTGAATGATTGAATGTTTTGGAGACTTAAAAAAATGTAATCCTTCACAAAATAATGATAACATGAGCACACATAAACTCACATAGGCTTTGACATGATGTTTGGATCTTGAATTGTTCCAATAAAGCTCTAAAAAATGCTACTCTTGACTTGCTCTTGAATGCTATTTAAAATAATAATTTCATATGAATTCTTTTTCTTGCTAGTTAGATTTCAATTGATGCAATAACTAGGTATTTATATGCAATTATGCTAACTTCTCAAAAATTAAATCCCAAAAGCTGATATTTGCAATTTGAATTTTGAATGTTAAAATGTTGAAAATATCCAAAATTGGGTCTTGGAAAAGTAGGAGGACCCATACACCCAAGGGCATATGGTTCCTAGCACTATTTTCCAAGACACAAGGTATCAAGGGAAAAATATAAATTAGAAGCATTTATTTAATGCTTTCAATTTCTTGAAAAATGGTAAAAATAGGCATTATAATGCATAATTTAGGAAACTAGGAGCTTAATTAGGTACAATAAATTAAGGGGGACAAAACATAGTGTGAAATTGTCAAGCGTGACAATTTTTTATTTTATATTTAGCCCCCACTTTAGCAAGAGTATGAACTTACGCTAAAACTCACACTAAAGTAGAAAATTATTTCAAGATGGGTCTAATTGTCCAAATGTTGAAAATATAGGATGATTGAGGATATAGGGGGAGTGCACAAGCCCATAGGATCCAAGATCCCATGAAAAACCAACATAAGCACAAAGGAACACACACTTGCATGAAATGCAACAAGAAAACATACCCAAACATATACAATTTCAAAATAAAATTCAAAAATGAGGGTATGGATAATCACGAGCTAGCAAGTTTTGTTATGCTAGGATCCACACCAAAGGCATTCATGACTCACACCATAGAAAATCTTAGTGAATCACAAGCATGAAGACAGCACGGGCTAGTGAGGACCATTTTTCACTAGGTGAGCTCCCAAGACAAGGTAAAATGAGAAACATGCTAGTTCTAGTGAGGACTAGTTTTCACTACGTGTGTACCCATTAACAACCATACCAAGAGTTATAGTCCCTGATAACCTTGATAAGGTGCCAGAAAATGATCAATATTCTATGCCAATGCCACACTAATTTCAAAATGTGTGAAAAAAGTGAAGCAAAAATGCTAATGTCAACACACCACTAAGTCCAGCGTGTGTGAACAAAGTGAAGAAAATAATGCCCCCCCACTTTAAAGAAATTACAAAACACTATCCTGTGAGCAATTACTTTAAATTAGAAAAATGATGAATTCCATGTTATAAGGACATGGGAGCTTATTTGGAAAGCCCTATGCCATTGATATATTTCCAAATAAAGTTGTTGCATGATAAGGGATTTCCCTCAAATGAAATTCCATAAACAAGGAAAAAAGATGAACACTAAAGGGATCCACGGATCTGGGGTCAGTATACATCTTTCCTACAATAGTATAATAGAGCTCAAAACTGACATCATTCCCAAAATACTCATGGAACAATGAACACAATGGAAGAATGACACATAGAGAGAGAACAAACAAGCTTTTGGGTCAACTTGGAAGATACCTAAATTTCTTAATGCCTTGCATAGTCCCCAAAATGAAAACACAAGATAGCACAAAGTTTATGACATATAGAAAAATGAAGATACAAATAGAAGAATGTTACGACAGATTTGTTTCCTTTGTATCCTTGCACCAACAAAGCAACAAGGGTCATCCAAAGAAAAATTACAAAAACAAAGATACACCAAGCAACACAATATGGGGGATCACATCACATACAAGAAAACATGAAGAACACATAAAGAAAACACAACAAAAGAGTACTACACATGCGAGCCAACCTAGAGCAGGTCGTCTACATCCCAATCTTGCTCATCATATATGAAAGTCAGAAAACTGGCCAAAGGGACTACAACAAGTTCCTTACTAGGAGCATCACCAAATTCAACATGTGGTGGGTCACTCTCATTAGGAGGATCATCACGATTAACCTCATCTAAATTCATAGACTTTGGAAACAATAAATTCAACTCATTATGCACTTGTTCATAAATTTTATCAATTTCATCTTCATCATCCAAATTAATCACAATAGGAGGTTTTATGATAATGTTAGTTGTATGCTCTTATTTCAATTTCATTTTTTTTGAGACATGCAAGGTTCATTTTCATATTTTGGTAAAGGTGGTGGATCACCACTAATTTTAGTTGAAGGTGTTTGGTCTTGAGGTATTTTATTCTTTTCTTCCAATTGACAAACAATAGCATGGCATCTATGGCTACACTCTTTATCATTTTTGTTTCTTCTTGCACAATTTTTGACTTGTGAAGGAGTATGAGTGGGTTTTTCAACCAATTGATCTCTTTTTTTTCCTTAGGGGAGGAACTAAAGGGACCACCAAAGGTTGGGAAACCATTGTCTCTTTAGGTCTATATACTTTCTTTGTATTTAGAGGCACAAAGGGAATTATGTGATTTTCTCTTGGTGTCTTGTATGATATAGGTGGAGGAACGACAAAATATTTACCTTGGTTACTCAAAAGAGCTTTTACTTTGGGCATAGGTTCCTCCAAAACTATTGGGGTAGGAGGAACAACCATAGGCTTATCATTTTTAGGTGGGATATTGGTAAGGGATAGTTCTTCTATGTGTTTTTCCTTAAAATTTTGGTATGATCTAAAGAATAAATCCCCACGAGGTTTAATAGGTTCCATAGGTTGAGGCCAAAATAAATCCAATGAAAATTTTCCATGAGAAGACAAATGATTAAACCCACTATGATGCACTGCAAATATTTTATTTTCAAATGGGAACTTCAAGCACTTGTGAATAACCAATGGGACAACATACATGGGGTGCAACCATGGATACCCTAACTTCACATAGAATTGGTTCAACGTTGGGATGATGGAGAATGAGACATCTAATTGTTTCGGCCCAAATTTAAGTGAAAGAGTGATCAAACCTATTATAGGGTGAGCAAAACATTAATGAGTTTTTATCCATGCTTTTGATTGTTCATAATAATCTTGATAAAGTTCATGCACAGACACAAATTCCTCAATGATCACATTCTCTACACACATAGGATCAATAAGTATCCCAGTTGTGGGTTTGTCATTGATATGTCCGACAATATAGAGTGGACCATCAGCAATATGCATAGATGCATCAATATGTGTGAAATTAATGTTAGGTAACAAAGTGGTTTGAACCTTACGAGGTTGAACATCTATGAGAGTGACCATATCTTGTAGATCATCATCATTATCACTCTTATCATCATCCATGTCATTAGTATTATCAACATTCATCTCATCATTCTTAACATTATAAGATTTTACAAAGTTGGATGAGTGATTTGGAATTTTAGATTAGTAAATATTTGTAAGTTTTGGTTAGTGGGGCAATAGGCTTATTCCATTTATTATTAACACCACCCAACTAGATATGATTATAATTTATGAGGTCTTGCACCTGATGTTTAAGACGCATGCATCACTTTGTATCATGTCCACTTGTGCAGTGATATTGACAAAATATATTTGGATTAAAACTTGGAGGTAAAGGTTTGGTTGTGTCCATAGATCTAATTTGAGGTAAGTGGATTAAGTTCTTGTTCAAAATTTGCAACATGATTGAATGGAGGGAATTAGGTAACATGGTAAATTGTTTATCTCTCTATATAACTTGGTATGGAGTTGAAGTTATGGAAACAACTTGAGGTTCAATATGGCTAGTTTTTTGAGCTAATTTTATCTTGATAAAGTTCTTATTGTGCTTATTGAATGGTTGATAGTTGTTTTCAGGTACGGATTTGTATTTCTCAGTAGGAGTCGATGAAGATGTCTCTTCATACCGACTAACCGAATTATGATACCCATGAAGAGCTATATAAAAATGTACAAAGGATGGATATTTCATCAAGATTTTATCCCTTATGCTAGGATGTATATTTTCAATGAACATTCTTTGACTATTCACATCAGGAAGGGTAAGATTGATTTGTGAGTAAAGCAACTGATAGTTCCCTATAAAGTCTATTATCTTTTCATTTTTCCTTTGTTTGCATCGCAATAAATCAATTAGGGTAATATTAGGACCAATTTTTACCTATAAATGTTGGAGGAATGTATCAACAATATCATTAAATGAGTGGATTGAGTTATTCAACAATGAACAAAACCATTCCAAATCCATTTCCTTCAATGACCAAAAGAGTTTACCTAGGATTTTATCTTCAAAAATGAAGTCACTACACAAGGTGCTATATGTCAATATATGATTGCTACAGTCTCCTTTACCATTGTATTTCTCAAATTGGGGTATCTCTATTTTTTGTGGCATTGGTGTTTTCAAGATTTCAAGTGACAATGGGCTTCTTTCAATATATTTCAATGGTTGTCCATTTTGGTTTTGGTTTAATGTTAATATTTATTGTTGAAGTGATGTCACATTTTACAAAAGTTGATTGATGGCTAAATCATTTCTTGACATGTTTTGGGAATGAGGTGAATATGGTGGAAGTGTGTATGTGATTGGTGGACTACTATGTTGCAAGTTAATGGGAGGTGATGAATGTTGTGTTATGGTATACGAGGACAAAAGACTATACAAATTTCCAATGGAAATACCTAAGGTTGGATTTATACTTTGTTTTATTGTTGTAGCAACAATTGCTTTGTGTAGGTGGGAATAGAGGCTATAGTTGTAGGGAGGGGAACTTGACCTCCTCCTTGACATTGAATGTATTCTAAAGCTTGAGAAAAATAGCCATTGTAGGTATATGAGCATAAACTATATGGGCTAGGATACACAAAGCCTCTAATCCTTAAGCATAATCAATAAATTTCCTCATGTTATCTATTATAAGGATGGTTGCACTAGCTAGATATTCAGTACTCATATAGCCTTGAATTTTTCTAAACCTTTGTCCAATTGTTTCAGTTTGTCTTCAAGAACTTGTGCAATAGTAGTCTCAACACCATAAAAATTGGTTGATTGAAAATTTTCCATTGGTATGGTAGTGTTAGGGATAGAGTCCAAAATGGGTTGAGTATTGACAATACTTGGTATGAAAGAGTTGGAAGATTGAGGATCCACATAGGATGTAACAATAGTGTGGGATGCCATAAGTCTTGAACTACGTCTCATTGAAGTATTGGCAATAGGAAACTAGGTCATGAAGCTCATGTGAGTTTAAATTGTTCATTTTTTGAACTATTACTTTGTTTTACATGTTATTCAATCATATGGGTGTGTTGTGTTAAATTAGATCATTCTATGCATTTAATCTCAAATTAGATAAAAGGGTATCTAGTTTAGAATGATCACACTTAAATTAAAAATGTAGCATCTAAATAGGCATAAGTGTTTAAATAGATCACATAACAATTAGATCATGGAGACATTTATTTAATGATCTTGCCAGGATTGCTTAATTGATCACATTGACATCTAATTCAAACAAGGTACAAAAGCACATAACTCATAGAAATAAAAACATGTTCATATAAGAGATAATAATTTTTATATACATAGTCACCATGGTAGTGAAAATGTGGTGTGTCATAATATAATACATCTATAAAGGTCTATGGCTACTGGACTCCTTAAGGAAAAGGATACTGAAGTCACTAAGGTTTGTCTCAACTTGGTATACATATATCCACTTTTCATATGTAAAAAAGTTTAGGCAAAAGGATACAAATTCTACCATGCCATATCATTCCTTGGTGTGGATACATCCACTTGCCACATAATAAAACACTCTATAATGATAAAAATAACACAAAATAGAAAGCACAAATCATTTCTCATATCTATCTAGATCAATCTATTTCTATCCATATATCTCATTTATATCTACTTCATTGCATTCATCATACACCCATTAAGTGACATCGATCAACAATCACCATTTCCTCATTATCTTCCACCATACTAATTTCAATCCATGCATGTATCATGAAACAACCAAAAAATGACATAACACATCTACATTATCCATATATGTTGCATGCATACATAGTTTAGGAACCATACAATGCATATCATAGAAAATCTATCATTTTCTATATATAACACATATATATAATCATCACAAGTATATACCTTGCATCCATTAGGTCCACATCATATTAGTTATATAGGTCACCATCATATCCTCAAAAATACAAAAATATCATAGCATTACATCTAGTCTATCTATAAAATTATCACATAGCAAAAAATCAAATAGGATCATACCATCACATCTCATCACACATACACACACATATATCAAAAAATAATGTGTCATAATAGATCACTTTACAATGTCTATATATGGGCTCATTAGCCATAAATGTCAATACATTAGCCCGCAAGCAAAAATCACCATGTGTTTATAAAATAAGTGTATTATCTAAATTCCCAGATCTATATAGAGCTCCTTGCCTTAGAATGGGTAGAAGCAAGATGATGCAACCCTGATAATCCTAGATACTATGACCCTCTCCCCCTACTCTCCACTCTATTCTGGTAGTGATCTAGGAGGTGGTGGCCCCATCACTCCCTCACTCACTAATCTCCAAGATATCAATCTATTTGATCTACTTTATATAAATCTAGGAGCTCAACACTCTAGTGGAACCACTCCCTCATACAAAGACTTATAATAGAGATAATTCTTTGCAAACTATCCAATATCTAAAACTATCATTGTAACAAGACCCTGTGTAATATCTCTAATCCTTAGGAATGACTTCTCTACTTGCTAAGACTGAATAACTGCTACATATCTCTCCATCATCAATACCTATACTTGTGCTTGTAACCCTTGCACCTAACCCTATGCACTTTCTAATTGTGTCTATGCATTATCTAATTTTTCTTGAAAATTTTATACCCAAGCCTGCAAGGATATAACTTGACCATCCCCATCATGACCCACTATCTCCTCTCCTACTAGTGGAGATTGTATTACCTCATATCCTATTGGTGAATAATTTATTGCCTTCTCTCCTACTGAATGTGATGGCACTACTTGTTGTACCATAGGTTGTGGAACCACTATTGGTTGAGCATTGGGTCCTAATCCTCCATCTCCCCCATTAGCACCACCCCGTCCTTCATCCCCATGACCAACTCAATGACACAATTTCCTACCTCTCCTCCTCCTCTCCTCTCCCCTTCCTATCTATTGTCCTTCACCATCCCCACCTATAGGATCTTTTAGTCATGTAGGTATCATCCTTGTCCACAATCTATAATATACTCAAGTAATCTCTACATCCATAATATATAGTTGTGACACCCATCACACTAGTACCAACCCCTCAAAATATCCAATCCTTGTCTCTACAATAATCATAGGTCCCAAATGCACCACCTCTCTAGAGGTATGCACAAATATAGCCTTGTTAATTGGTACACTCAATCACTCTCCAAATTGTCCATACATGCTTTCTAGAAAATACAACTCAATAATATGAGTCATCCTCCCAATCAAATAATGCTTTTTTTAATAATATGATAGATTATCTCCATCATTTGACCATGCCTCACATTGTCTCCATGGCATCCATATGAAACTCAACATGTTATCTATTAACCATCACCAATAAGGAATATCTCCCAACTAATTGCAATATGTCACCGCTTGACAATAACTATAAACATATGGCAATACAGGTACCCATGTTTGCTTTTCCATTAGTTGCATGATTGCTATGTGTTCACATGCCCATACATGAAGAAGCGTCACTCCACAACCTATGCTCAATATCTAATATGCATGGCCCCATGCATACACTACACCATCATCAATCAACCACTCAACCACTCTTGTATATTTGATTGGAAACCCATGATTCCCCCTATCATTTATTAACCTACCGCTAATCACTTTCACTAATAAAATAGAAGCATATCAAAGTGCTTCTGCATGTAACTAAAACTAATCTCATAATCCTCAATCCCAAGGTCATCTATCATAAACATTTGATTGAGCACCACCTGCTCCCCATGAATCCAGATCCAAAAATCCTCCTAACATCCTTGAGGGTGATCATAGCCTCCCTAGTCGGTAATAGGAAAGAGCTATGCTCACTATATCACCTCTATGCTAAGGAAAACATCATCACCTTGTGTGCTTGAATCTTTGGAATATAGGTGATATAGTATAACCCTACCACCCCTAGCAAAGCTCACTCATCCTTGTTAATATTCCACCTCAATCTCATAGCATTTGGATGCCTCTCATGAGACATCAACATCTCTCGACCACCCTGCACCCACCAAGACAACTTAGGTTATCTAGGTTATCATTTCCCCAAAAATTTCAATTAATTCAAACCTAACATTGGTGCCATTTATTGAAACATTTATCCCCTTGCTCCTTCATTCCTATCCATTTAGGGCACAATTACTCCCCCTTCAGCAAATGCACCCATCTAGGACACATTTGCACCAATATAACAAATGTTCCATAACATTTGTGAAATGCCTCAACAATTGCACCATATCCTTGAAAAATGCACCTCTTTAAACCTCAATTGTACCCAAACAATAGTTTGACACAATTATTTGAAACCCTAGGTTTTCCCTGAATTCCACCCTAATAAATGCATAAATCATGCAATTGAAAAATCTAGTTAGAAGACCTACCTCAACTGGCACGTCTTACCTCTATTTGAAATTCCACACTTGCTCCACATGATGGTCTCCCTTTGGAATCCCTTCCATTCTCTCCACAAACTCAATCTCACAAAAACTAGAGCTCTCTAATTTCCATAATTCAAGGAGTACAAATGAGGAGGAAATCCTACCCCACCCACTTTTATACCGCCACCTAACCCTTATTTTCCCATTTTAATTTTCCCTACATCCCCCTAACCTATTTCTTTCACCTTCACTACCCCCATCAAATAACTTCACTTTATTTTACAAATTTTAATCATTATCCAATATCCTCCATTAAATTCATTTATTTTTGCAAGTCTGTCTATTTTTTAAAAATATTTTTTTTATGCCAAACTCTCGATGGGGCATCCCAACTCCATTTACATTCACTGAGGCAGACTAGGGCATATCACAAAAAATTATTCACTTTCTTTGAAACAATACTATAAAAACACATTATCTCAAAGAGGGGAAAAATGTAGACACTTAAAAATCAACTAACATTTGTCGACACCATATCACATTAGTTATTCTTCAAATGTTAATTAAATAATGTTATTATCTAATTAATTTAAATATCATATTCTATAGTTAAATAATTTTTAATTATTTAATTATTATTAATTTCTCCCTCCATTATTAATTAAATAATTTTGTATTATTTAATTATTTCACATTATTGAGGCAGGGGCCTAGCTTGATTGGCTAAAGCATCCTGTTGTAGGCAAGAGGTCACGAGGTCTAGTCTCCCCCCAAACCCATGGTACTGGAGGGAATGTCGCACTGCAGTTTATAGTGAGACGGATACCTGACCAATTCCTACAGTCTAAAAAATATATTTACACACTACTTGTTGGTATTGGCATGGTGTGATGGTTTATTGGTGACATTGTTGTTCTTGCCACCAAGGTTCAAACCCAATTTGGGTGGTATTGTTGAATGGTTGTATTCTGGTTCATAACTCTAGTCAAAAGTGTTTTCCCCTTGAATAAAAAAAAATTACATTATTATTTATTCTTCCATGGGTAATTAAATAAATAATTTCATTTATTTAATTCTCACTTATTATCCCTATCCTTCTCAAATTAATTAAATAAATCATTATTATTTAATTAATTATTCATTTCCCACTTTCCAAAATAAATAATTGTTTTTAATTTTTTCATTCTCAACATTATCCAAAATAAATAGATTTTTTTATTTATTTCCATCTTGGATATGTAAATAAAAATTAATTCATTTACTTATTAAATACTCATGCATATTCCACCTCACCAGATGACCAGGACTTACTCTTAGTCCACTAATCAATGAAATCCACTTTACTCCCACTCACTTCGATTTCACTAAGCAATAAATTCAATCCACTAACTGTCAATCTCAGTTATCACTCCAATCAATCCTCTTAACTGATCCATACTATAAGTTACTTGAAATCATGTAGTCACTTAATAGTCCATTTGTGAATGCTTCAGCCTAGACCTGCTCAAACATGGACAAACAAACAAATATTAGTTCTTAAACAATTTTAAACCAAACATTCCCTATGAAATTCATTCAAGCATAAGAACAAGAAAACAACATAAAATATCAAATAAAAGCTAATGAAATCTCATTTGAATGCTCAAACTAGCATCCCATAAGGGAATTGGTGCTTTTTTGATGTGGAAAGAAGCCCTTTCCCAATTCCTTGATAAGCTTGATGGTGATCGATTGATCCTTGATGAAAAATGCCAATAACCTAGCTATGGATGATGAATTCTATGATGACTTGGATGAAAATGTGAATAAACTTGCATAAACTTGTGGATAATAAGCTTGCATCAAAATCTAGATCCTAAATCAATAGAGAAGGCCTCTATTTATAATGAAGGATGGGGGATTGAAGAATAGGAAGAATGTGGGATTAAAACTTGAACCAATGGCATTGTTCCACTTGTCAACATGCTAATGAAGGAGAGTGGAGCACATTTTGAACAATGTGCATGTTAAATGCATGTAGGCAGAATCTGAATTTGAAGAAGTGACTTGTGTAAGAGGGGATGTAAGAGGAATTAATGCCAAGTTGGCTCAAGGAGGGGACATGTAAGAGCCTTTAATGCCAAGTTGGAGGACAAAAGTCCTTTGGGAAGGAGAATTCAAATAAGTGGAATATTCCAAGAATATGCCATATTTGAATGAAAATAGGAGGAATTAATAAATCAAATAAATTGATTTACATGTGCAACTTGCAAAAGCTAGAGGAATGGGGGATTAGTGTTAGGAGTTAATTAATGATTAATTAACTTAGATAAAATTAGTTTGATTGTGGTATTTAATTTAAATATTTGAATTTATTTAAATCAAATGAGAGGATATTGGAATATTAGTATTTTAATTAAATAAATTTGATTTATTCAATTAAATGAAAAACATTAGGATTTAATTAAATAAAGTTGATTTATTTAATTAAAGGAAGAATAAATTTGATTTATTTAATCAAAGGAAGAATATTAGAATTTAATTAAATAAAGTTGATTTATTTACTTAAAGGAGGAACATTAGGATTTAATTAAATAAAGTTGATTTATTTAATCAAAGAGGAAACATTAGGATTTAATTAAATAAAGTTGATTTATTTAATCAAAGAGGAATTGTTAGGATTTAATTAAATAATGTTGATTTATTTAATCAAAGAGGAATTACTAGGATTTAATTAAATAAAGTTGATTTATTTAATCAAAGAGGAATTATTAGGATTTAATTAAATAAAGTTGATTTATTTAATCAAAGAGGAATTTTGATGAATTAATTAAATAAATATTATTCAATTAATTGGTTAGTAAAGAAATGATCAAGGAAGAATAGAAGTTAGTTAATCAGAATCAAATGCATTATGTTGATTAGGGTATTTTGAGTGTCTTCATTTTGCCCCTCTTTGAAGCAATGTACCTGTTGTGTTGGTTCAAAGAATAACATTGCTAAGATCAAAGTTCAATTCTTTTATTTTTTTTAGATGCCCAAGTGGAAAGAAGTATACTGGTACACTGCCCCCTCGAGAGATTGAGTGAAAAGTTTGATTTGAAGGTTGATCTCGCGACAAAGAGGTTCAAGATGGATGTATGGATGGTTATGATGATGATGTAAATGAGATGGTTTATTAGATGCTTAGAATAACCAATATATATTATCCTAAACAACTAAAATGATGATGCAATGCATGTGAGATGGATGAGATGGATGATGTGATGCCTATATGATTATGCAATGGATGTTTTATGCAAATGTATGGTTTATGAGATGCTTAGACTAATAGATCTATATTATGCAATGATGAAAATGTAATGCATGTGAATGATATGCAACATTTTTATGGTTTGTGGCTGTAGGATGGCTACATTGGTGATGTTTGGTTGACTGCCATGGTACCATGTTAGTGCAAAGAGAAGAAAGAAGAAATGAGATGATGATAAGAGGATTCAACAAGTCCATGATCTGCCTAGACTTTATTAGCAATAATGATGAGAGATTGATGATGTTTTGCTTATTAGAGATTGGGGACATAAAGATCTTACTTACCTTATTTTTGATAACATGCATAGGTACGATGCATCAAGGTATAAAGAACCAGGATGGCATTATACCTAGTGCAATGGAATTTGACTCGACAATCAGATAGGAGTATTCTTATTCACACCTGACATATGAAAACCTTACTAGGATGTACTTTAGATATTTCAAACATCTCAGAACAAAACATGGAAAGGAAAAACCTAACAATGTAATAGTCAACAAGCTGTCCAAAACACCTTCCATCCACACCTATTAAAGCAAGTATTCACCGAGGTTATATTACAAGAATATCTAACAAGCACAATAGACAAAAGATAATGATCAATGCTCCATTCCTTTCTCTCTAAATAGTTTTGATTAGACATCATCGAGAGGTCATTGGAATGAGCGCAAAAAGATAAATCGAAAGAAAAGATCAAGTACATAAAACAAGTCAATGTTCTTCATACCTCTAGCCAAGACTAAACTACAGTGATGCCTGATGTTGATGTCCATTGTAGGAAGGATGCATCCTAGGACATGATGTTATCAAATGATTTTGGATAAATTGGATGATGGGTTATTAGTACCAAGAGTTGACCAACTTGTTTACCTACCGACCTAGACTTGAGACCTTAATGTTTGAGTTTTCACTTGTAACTTGCTAGACTTGTTTCTGATGGTCGTGCCAAAGGTTGAGGATGATGAGTGGATTTTATTGGGGGTGAAAGCGAGATGGGATGGATGGATTTTTCCAAATATTTGGATGTTTTTGATGCTTTTGAAATCTTTTGAGGTTGTTTTTGGTATTTTCAAGATGTTTTACAAATGTTTTAGTTTTCAAAATTTCCAATGCTTTTGTGTTTTTTGAGATTTTGACCAAGAACCTAACCTAAAGACCTATCCTAGGGGCCTCACGGGTTGATCAAATATTAGCCTTGCCTACGTTATACATGCAAAGACCATGTAGTTCGACAACACAAACTCATTTATTGATGAGATATGAACAAATGGATGTTAGTTTATTATGATGGACTCCTAAAGGACTAACCTAAGGTGTCTCGGGGGCACATCAATGATGGCCTTACCTACGTTCAGAGCTTAGAGACCCGTAGTTTGACATGATGACTCTATTTTTTTACTTTTTTGATCTATTTTTGTATTTTTGACATGTTTTGAATGTTTTTGGATTTTTTGATTTTCTAAATGTTTTTGGATTTTCTGATTTTTTGAATGTTTTGGATTTTCTAATTTTTGAATGTTTTTGGATTTTTGGATTTTCGAATGTTTTTGGATTTTTGATTTTACGAATGTTTTTTGGATTTTTTGATTTTTTGAATGTTTTTGGATTTTTTGATTTTCTGAACGTTTTTGGATTTTTTGATTTTCTGAATGTTTTTGGATTTTTGGATTTTCTAAATGTTTTTGGATTTTCTGATTTTAAGGAAGACTTCAAGAATATATACGAATCTGATCCAATGTAGGTATAAGAACATGTCCCCAGTGTGGTGCAATAGACTACTCTGATATAGGCAGGACAAAATGACCTGAGGAATGGGCCAAGTAGTACTAGGAAGGATCATGATACGAACATAGGATCAAACTATGATGCAGATGCAAATGGGTGATGGATGAAGATATGGATGTGTGATGGATGAATGATGTTGAACAAGCTGTATACATCATGATGGATGGAAAGTGCTTATTTACACAAGGCACATGTTTTCCAGGTTTTCACCAAGGTACTTGCCCAAAGTGCCACCAAAGTGGTTTTGACTAGAGGATGATTTTTTTTCTTTACTGTTTTCAATCCTTTTTCTAATTTTTTTGGATTTTTATATTTTTGGATTTATGCCTTGGAAGTTTAGGTATAATTTTTTTTAAGATGGGAGCTATTGATGGGCTCCTACAAAGGCTCACCTTCTGGTGTAGATAGCTAATATGCTCTTGATTTATAGCTTGTCATGACGATGAAGGGTCCCAACCAATTGGGTTCAAAATTTCCCTTGCTAACTAGATTTGGTACATTTTTCTAATTCTCTTTCAACACAAGCTCTCCAACTTGAAAGGTCTAACTCCTGATCTTCTTGTTGTAGCTCCTCTTGAGACAGTTCTGGTAGACTTACAAATGATTCAAAGCATCAATGCGTCACTCATCCAATAGTTCCAACTCGTTCAATTGTGACACTCATTATTCTTCATCAGTGGAGATTATGTAATGATATCCTCAAGGATGGGAGCTCAATCTCAAGGGGAGTATGGCTTTTGATCTGTAGGCCAAGGAGAATGGGGTTGCACCTGTAGGTGTGTGGATACTTGTTCGGTAGGCCCATAAGGTAGGGTTCAACTGTAAGTTCCAATCATGACCAGCTTTATTGACTATTTTCTTTAGGAATTTCAAGATGGTTTTATTGGTAGCCTCAGCTTGGCCGTTTCCTTGGGGGTAGTATGGAGTAGAAAAGCAATGTTGGATATTGAACTTTTCGCATAGGTCTCAAACATCCTAATTTTTGAAAGGTTTCCTATTATCTAAGATAATGGCTTGAGGGAAACCGTAACGAAAAATAAGGTAGTTTAGGATGAACTATTGGAAACACAAGGCTAGAAAACTAAGAGAGGGGGTGAATCAGTTGTCACCAAATCTCAAACTTATTCAACTTATTTACTTTATTTTTAGATATGAACACTAATCATGAAAGTATAAATGAACAACACATCAAAATCACACATAACACCAAGATTTTTTATGTGGAAAACCTATTAGGGGAAAAATCATGGTGGAGGTCAATCCACAAGATTATACCCTATTAAAAGTATAAGAGAATATAAATGGGGAATGCACATTCATTCAGGCACACTGCCTAGAGCTCACTAGTCAAATACCAAAATAGGCTTACTTCCAAAAGGAAGACACACTATCTTACAGAAAGGTTCTGATTAAATCCATTAGACTTTGAACTGAGAAGATAGCATATGTTAATGCCTGGTTATAGTTCTGATTAAGCACATGAACACTTCTTCACTCTTCTTCACTCTTCTACATTCTTTTTCACTCTTCTTCTCTGCCTTCAAATGATCCAAAATTTATTCGCACATAGGAATCTTACACTTCACACACACACAAACATTCATTCACACCTTCAAAAGATAAAACAATCACTCTTATATATCCACAATAAGAAATTACATCGCTATAAGCCAACTCCAAAGAAATAATAAAATGAATATAAATAGTCGGTCCAAATCAATAAATATTATTCATGTGAATCAACCAAGGTCGGCCACAACATAGTGAAGAATGAAAATAACATCCTCAAACATGAACCACTTCAATTTATTACTCCTCGAAGATCCAGAATGTGCTTCAACACCTTTGTCGGCCAAGAACATGAAAAACATGAACAAACAAGAGAAAATATTGATCACGAGCACAACAATCAATGCAGACATGCAACATAGATAGAGCATGAACTAAAATCATCCACAAGTATCATGAAACACTAGAGAATAATCCACAACAACTAAACTTACTGGAATCACATGATCTTCATTCAGGAACACAAACTAAAGTAATAGAAAAACTATCAGAATACAAATCTTCATAACTTGATCAAATCTTCACACGGATCTCTAAAAATTGACATGGATAAAATAAATATACGCAACAAGAAACCTTTTAGTCCACAACCTCAAAACAACAATGAACTTCACTTCACCTCTAACAACCTGTAGCACTTCTTATTACAATTTTCTCAATATTCTAGACATATACAACTTCTAATGCAACAACGCTAATAGTGTTGACATCAATGACTTCCACATATTAGCAACACACCACAACATCCAACAATTTCCCCCTTTGGCATTGTTGGAAACACATGATGTGAAAAATACCATCAACACAACTTCACATGTTCCTCCTTAGGTTTTGACTCTTCTTTCTTCAAATTTTCTACCACATGACTCTTCTCCCTAGAAATTTTTTCATATTACTCTTCTCCCCCTTTGACATCAATGAAAAATATCTCTTCTCTCTACACAAGCTTTGAACCACATATCTAAACACCTAAACATCTAACTACTCCCCCTAAGTAGCAGGAACCACAACATCAATCCAGATCAAAATATGATCATGAAATGCACGGATTGATGCAAATCAATGCATCCTTAGTTCTGATTAGGAGGGGTAATCACCCTTAACTTCCCTCTGAGATACTCAAAAGTATCCTTAGGAAATGACTTGGTAAATATGTCTGCAATCTAATCCTTAGTAGGCACATACTCCAATCTAACTTTGTTTTCACTTACTTTCTCTCTCAAAAAGTGAAACTTGATAAATATATGCTTGGTTTTGGAATACAGCACCAGATTCTTAGAAATGTTAATAGCACTTGAGTTATCACAAAATATAGCAATAGGCTCGTGATACACAATTCTGATATCCTTTAACATCTATTTCATCCATAGTACTTGAGTACAATTATTAGCAACAACAATGTATTATGCCTCTATAGTAGATAAAGAAATAACATTCTACTTTTTTCTTAACCATGATATCAACTTCTTTCCCAAGATAAATGCTCCACCACTAGTAATTTTCCTATCATTCGCATCTCCTACCCAATCAGTATCAGTAAAGGCACTCAAAGTAAGATCATCTTTAGGATACCATAAACCAAAATCAACTATCCCCTTCAAGTATCTAAAAATCCTCTTCACAATAGTCACATGAGATTCTTTAGGATCAACTTGAAATCTAGCGACAATACATACAACATTCATGATATTAGGCCTAGTTTGAGTCAAATAAAGCAATCCACCAATCATTGATCTAGATCTAGTTTGATTTTCCTTCAAAGAATCATCATCAGTTTTCCACTTTCATCTGGTCACCATAAGTGTACCAACTGGCTTTGAATCTTCCATACCAAATTTCTTTAGCAATTCTTTCACATACTTAGACTGAGATATAAAGATCCCTTTATCTAACTGAGTAATTTGCAATCCCAAGAAGAATTTCATCTCTCCAATCATTGACATATCAAACTCATTCTCATTAGAAAACTTCATACACAAGCTATCAACTCCTCCAAATATGATATCATCAACAAAAACTTCCACAATCAAATCTGTATCATCATTCTTGAAATACATATTACTATCAGCAATACCTTTATTAAATCCAAGCTTCACCAAGTACTTATCCAATCTAGCATACCATGCTCTAGGGGCTTGCTCTAGTCCATACAATGCTTTCTTCAATCGGAAAACCATATCTCCATGATCAGTCAATTGGAATCCATCAGGTTGTTCAACATACACTTCTTCCAATTTTTCATTTAGAAAAGCAGACTTGACATCCATTTGATAAACTTTGTTGTCTTTATAAGCAACATAAGCAAGAAACAATCTCACAACTTCAATTCTAGCAACAAGGGAAAAGGTTTCTTCAAAATCAATACCTTCTATCTGTGAATATCCCTTACATACCAGTCTTTCTTTGTTTCTAACCACTTCACCCTGTTCATTCAGTTTGTTTCTAAAGACCCATTTAGTTCCAATTACATTCTTATCCTTAGGTTTGGGAACAAGAATCCATGTATCCTTCTTCTCAATTTGTTATATTTCCTCTTTCATTGCTTCAACCCAATGTTCATCTTTGTCATGCTTCATTCACATTGTTAGGCTCATTCTTTGAAATCAAACGATATTCTTCGGCAATCTTTCTCCTAGTCTGGACACCTTTTTTCTTATCACCAATAATTTGATCTTTTGAATGATTCCACCTTACATACCTTAGATTCTTCTTAGAATTTTCTTAAATTTTAATCTCTTTTGATCTCTCTTTTGTTCTTCTACCAGTTTCTCCTTCCTCTTGATCTTCTTGATTCACCGAAATGATTTGGACTTGACTTGAGTTTTGACCTTTGTTTGTACTATCATTTTGATCATCAGAATCATATCCATAGGTTTTGGATAGTGCAACTATGTCTTCATCAACCTTAACATTTGCACTTTCAACCATTTTCTTCAATTTCTTATTGTAACATCGGTAGGCCTTACTTTTAGTAGCATATCCCAAAAATATTCCTTCATCACTCCTAGCATCAAACTTTCCCATATCTTCATCTCTTTTGATATAACACTTGCTTCCAAAGATCTAGAAATATCTAACAGTAGGTTTTTGACCAGTCCATAGCTCAAAAGGAGTCTTACCAGTATCACATTTGATTTGTACCTAGTTAAGTGTGTACATAACAGTACTCACAACTTCTCTTCAATAGATATGAAGCACATTTCCTTCCAACATCATGGTTCTAGTAGCATCTAGAATTGTTTTGTTCTTCCTTTCCACAACTCCATTTTGTTGATGGGTCTGTGGTGTAGATAACTATCTCCTTATTATATGTTCTTCACAAAAATAATTAAACTCATCGGAAGTGAATTCACCATCTCTATCTGATCTTAGAAATTTAATCTTTAGACCTGTCTCTATCTCAACCATATCCTTAAAGATCTTGAACTTTTCTAAAGCTTCATATTTCTCCCTTAAGAAAGTAGCCCACATCATCCTTGAATAGTCATCAATAAGCAACATGAAGTACTTGTATCCTTGTAAACTTCTAGTTCTAGTAGGACCACACAAATTAGTATGCACAAGATCCAACAATCCATTGGAATTTTGTTGTTTACTTCGGAATGAAATTATTGTTTGCTTTCCTAGCTCATGAAAATCTTTGCATATGACATTAGTAGGTTTCATAAGCTTAGGAAGATATCTCACAACCTTAATGGAACTTATCTTGACAATATTATCAAAGTTAACATGACATATTCTCCTATGCCACAACCAGCTTTCATCAATTTGAGCAATCAAACTTTTACTAGCAACACTCAGGTGGAAAATATTGCCTTTTGTTTTTGTACCTAAAGCAATCACATTTCGAGAATTTCCCAATATTTTTCACTTACCATCCATGAACTGAATATTGTATCCCTTATCAACCATCTGTCCAACACTTAAAATATTATTCTTCAAACCTTCAACATACAATACATCATCAGTATTATGCGTACCATCAAGAGAAATGCATCCTCTTCC